>JAUELO010015588.1:0-11277 GCA_032357855.1 Amphibolips quercusostensackenii
GAATCAACTGACGTTTTGGGCCAGTGCGCGGCCCTTTTATTGGGGAGGCTGCTTGGGTGTTGCGTGGAAGTCGCGCAGAGTGGGTAGAGAATCGATGGAGGGAGATGCGCGCGTCGAGATTTGTTGGCGCCGTACTCGCGTCCCTCGCCACCACTCGACTTGTTGCCTTTCTGACGTCACTTCTCACATTATTTTTACTCAGTACCTACTTTCGTCGCTGTGAGGCTATCTTCTCTCTCTCTCTCTTTCTTTCAAATAAGAGAGTCTCGCTCAATGCCAGACGCATTTATCACATAACCTATTACAAAACAAAGTAAGTTAACATTTTCTACATAATTTGTACCAAATGAAAGTGGTGCTATGATCAAGAATCTGCTAATAGTATTTCATGTAAAAAATATAGATTCAAGAGTTGAAAAATTGATTCTATTTTAGTGAAATAAGCAAAATTGTTTATTTTTAGTAGATTCTATATTTAATTTCATGTAATTTAAGTAACTTTATGAAGTCAGAAACTTCGTTTGCTGTGACTAGAACTTTGACATTTTTAGATGGAAGATAAGAAATTGCCAGAAAATGAAAATCTTCATTTCCTTTATATTAAAGAATGAGATTCAGTTTCTCCTCAGTGTCACATGTAATTAAGAGTCCTTGCATCCTGTGTAAGATAATGACATTCTGATTACTTTTTTGAATAATTATTAAAATATGTTATTATTGGATAGTATTAATGAAAAATGTTGAGTAATATTGAGATATTCACCCTTTTGAGGGACGCAGATATTCTTGAGTAGCAAAGACCAAAACAACATAGGCAGAAAATAAGAAGCAGCGACTGATCATCTCACACTGAAATGTACTTTTTTACCTTTAACTTTCCATGAGGTATTTTTCGAGAAAAAAAATTATTTTTCACTCTTTTAGAACCACAAGTAAATAAGAAATAGTGTATTATTTTCGAATTTCGGAATTTAAAAAAAAATATAGAAAAAACCCCAGATTTTTTAAAAAAATTTTACAAATAATAGGTACTATTATAGTCTACTCACTATAAATTTACCATTTAGTATTTTTTGTTTTTCTGGAACAAAATTTTTTTTTATTCACTACTATTGTCTACTTTCCATACATCTTCCAATTGCCATTTTTGGATTTTCAGAAAAAAAATTATTTTTAATTTTTTTTCCAAAAGCTTGCCCTTTTAGAATTTTTTAGAGTTTGAAGATCTTTCATGTTCTGTTTGTGGAAATTTTTTTTAAGTCTTCAAGAATCGATAAGAAAACCAAAGAATTAATCAAAAATAGTGAAGATTTTTCGATTTTTCAGAAAAGGCAAGCTTTTAAAAAAAATAAAAAATTTCGCTTATCTTGCGAAAAAAACACTAAATGACAAATTTATACTCAGCGCTTTTTTCTTTATCATATTATTAAATTTTTAAAAAAGTATTATCTTACAATAGTTTTTGGAATTTATTATATTCATACTGTCGCTTCTTAACTATTTTTTTTAAATTTTAAAATTTTAAATAATCATGCATTATTTTTCTATGAAAAATATTTTCTTTAACTTTACTGCTACTGAATTTTAAAATAAGTTAATTTTGCAGTATGTTAATTTTTTCAGAATTTGAAAAAAAATTGTTTTAACTATTCTAGCCATGGAAAAATATTTTTCTAAAATTAAAAACAGTAGAGCTGTCAAATGTTGTTTTCGAAAAAATAAACCATCATTTATTCAAAATCACCTATTTTTTAAAAATTGTTATTGGGATTTTCCCAAGTTGCAAATTTATTATGTTAAGCGAATCGGTTCCAAATCACTTAATAATTTTGCAGTTATATTATGATTTAAAATTTCCCAAACACTTTTTTTGAAAATTGAACTTCTTTGATGAAAATTTGTTTTTATTTTTTGTTGAGAATTAATTTTTTTAACTTGCAATGTGGTCATTCAATTTCTGGTTGAAAATTGACATTTTTCAGTTGAAAATTTATGTGTTTTGTTAAAAATTCATCTTTTTTTCGAAAATTAATCTTCTTGGATGATTATTATTTATTTTTGGTAGAAAATTAATTTTATTGTTCAGAAATCGTATTTTTTAAAATTTATCTCATTTGTTTAAAATTTAACTATTCCATATTTACAAAATTAATTTTTTTGGTTAAAAATTATCTTTTGGAAAAAATTTATTATTTTTAAGATTTATTATTTAAGTTGAAAATAACCTTTTTGTTGGAAATTTAACTATTAAATTTTTATTAAATTAATCTTTTTGTTTGAAAAATTATCTTTGGGGTTAATAATTCAACTGTTTTGTATGCCATTCGTCTCTTGGGCTTTAAAATTCAACAATTATGTTAAAAATTAATGTACTCTGTTGAAAATTCGCTTTTTGGTAGAACATTATTCTATTTGCTGGAAATTCTTTTCTTTGGATGAAAATTTAACTATCTAGTCAAAAAATAATTTTTAAGTTGAAAATTCAAATGCATGTTCAAAAGTTGAATTAGTTTATTAGAAATTAATATTTTTTCAAGATTTACCTTCTTGGTGTAAAATCTAACTATTCCATTTTTACAAAATTAATCTTCCGGGTTGAAAAATAAGCTTTTTAGATAAACTATTTTGTTAAAAATTCATATTTCTTCAGATTCATAATTTTAGTTGAAAATTTAATTTGTATGTTATTTTTATTTTATTCACTATTTTTTATTTTCTTTTATTAATTTTTCATTTTATTTTTAAATTATTTTTTGTTTTCTATTTTTATTTTTTTTATTTATTCAAGTTCTTTTTTAGATGAAAATTAATTTTTTAAACTAACCATTTAACCATTAAATTTTCAGTTAAAAATTGATATTTTTATTAAAAATTTATCTTTTCTACCTGAACAAGAATGTGTAATGTTAAAATAACATAAGCCTGATTTGGTCAAAAATAAATCTTGTTAGTTGAAAATTCATCCTTTTTGGTTAGAAATGCAAATCTTTCATTGTAAGTTAATCTAGTTTGGTCGAACATTGAACAATTTTCTAGAAGACTAAATAATTTGGTTAAGACTGAACTTTTTTTTTAAATTCCACTATTATTTATAAAAATTCTACTGCATTGTAAATACTTTGTCTTTTTAAATGTATGATTTAAAAATTTTGTTCAAAATTCGTGTTTTTTTGTGGAACATTATTCTTATTGTCCAAAAATGTAATATTTTGCTTGAAAATTTATCTTCACAGTTGGAAATTTAACTACTTTGTTAAAAGTTAAAGTAGTTTCTCAAAAATATTTTTTTTTAATTTATTAATTTTTTTTAATTTATCTCTTGCGTTGAAAATTTAACTCTTTTTTTCGTTTTTTTTTTTGTTAAGAATAGTTTTTCAAACTATTAATGCAACTATTTTTTTCTTAATTGATATTTTTTATTTACATTTTATCATTTCTACGTAAGCATTCATGTATTTTGTTCAAAAAATTAAAATTTTTTGGTCAAAAATTAACTTCTTAAATATAAATTAACCCTTTTTTATAGAAATGTGAACGTTTTATTTTATATTACTCTTGTTTGGTCAACGATTCAACAAGCTGAAAGAAAACTAAATTATTCGGTTAAAAATTAACTTTTTTTGTTGCAAAGTAAATATTTTTATTAAAATGTAACTTTTTGGTAGGCAGTTGATTTTTTTACTGAAATATCTTATTTTTTTAAAATTCACGTTTCAAATTAAAAATCTAACTATTTAATTTTTAGAAAATAATTCTTCCAGGGTTAAAAATCAGCTTTCAAAATGAACTATTTTTTTTTAGAATATGTTTTTCGTTGAGAATTATTTTTTCAAACTATTAACTTATTATTAAATTTTTTGTTAAAAATTTATATTTTCCATTAAAAATTTATCATTTTTGGTTGAAAATTTAAGTTTAGTTAAGGATTCAACAATTTGTTAGAAAACTAAATTATTCGTTAGAAAATGAAATTTTTTTTTAAAATCAACCTATTTTTATAAAAACTAAACTTTTTTGTTAGAAAATTAATTTTTTTTGTCAAAAAATCATATCTTTGTGCTGGACGTTTCACTGTTTTGTAGACAATTTTTCTTAGTTTAAAAATTCAGCATTTTCGTGGAAAGTTAATTTTGTGTTGCAAATTCGTCTTCTTTGTTAAAATCAAACAATTACATTTTTTTAATATCAATATTTTTGGTTATTAATCATCTTCTGGGTTTAAATTCCAAACGTTTTTTTAGATATTTTGTCTTTTTTAATTCAAAATTCAACAGCTTTGTTAATAATCAAATCATCTTTTGGCAAAAACTCTTTTGTTAAAAATTCATTTTTTTTCAGATTTATAATTTTAGTTAAGAATGCATCTCTTTTCTTGATATATAACTTTTTTTTTTTAATTCTTTATTATTTTTTGCTTTAGCATTAATTTTTTTAACTAACAATGTAACTATACCATTTTAGCTTAAAAATTGATATTTTTATTGAAAATTATTCTTATTTAGTTGAAAATTAAGGTATATGGTTTTTAAAAACCATCTCTTTTAGTTAAAGATTTATTTATTTTGTTAAAAATTCGTATTTAGAAAATGCAAATTTTTTATTCTAAATTAATCTGGTTTGATTGAGGATTCAACAATTTGGTAGAAAACTAAATTATTTGAACTTAAATTATCTGTTTTGTTAAAAATGTAGCTATTTTAGTGAAAATTTAACTTTTTAGTAAAAAATTGATATTTTTGTTAAAAATTTTATATTTTCTTAATTCTTCTGTTTAGTTGAAAATTCATCTATTCAATTTTTGGAAAATTAATCTTCCGGGTTAAAAAATCATTTTTAGAACTGAATTTTTTTACTGAAACTTAATTTTTTTCAATAATCATTTTATTTAAAAAAATCCTTTCTATACTTAAAATGTAAATATTTTGTTAAAAATTAGTTTTTTTAAAAATACAAATTTTTAATTCCAAATTAATCTGGTTTAGTTAAGGATTCAACCGTTCGGTAGAAAACTAAATTATTCGGGCTTGATTCAACGTTTTCATTAAAAATTATACTATGTTATTGAAAATTTAACTTTTTGGTGAAACATTGATTTTTTTTTTAATTTAATTTTTTTTCAAATTCACGTTTTCAGTTGAAAATTTATCTATTCAATTTTTAGAAAATTAATCTTCCAGCTTAAGAATCGACTTGAAAATTAAACCCTTTCGCTGAAAATTAATATTTTTCAAATAATCATTTTATTTCAAAAATCATTTCTCATATTTGCAATATAAATGTATTATTTAATCTTTTTTTTTTTTTGTTGATAAGTAATATTTCTAACTATCAATGTAACTTCCTTATCCTTGGTAGGAATTTATTATTTTCATTAGGAATTGATTTTTTATTGTTAAAAATTTATGTATTTTTTTTTTAAAATTAGCCTTTTTTGTCGAAAATTAATCTTGTCAAATAAAAATTCATCCTTTTTCGTTGAAAATTCAAAAAATTAACTTTTTTGCAGAAAGTTATATGTTTGGTTTGAATTTTCATATTTGGCTAAAAATGAAACTATTTTCAAAAAAATATAACTTTTTTGCAGAATGTTACATTTTCTTATCAAAAAATTATATTATTGGATTGAAATTTTGAATATTTTATTGATAATTCGTCCTTTTGGCTTCAAAATGTAACAATTTTGATGAAAACTTATATATGTTTTTTTGGTTGAAATTCGTTTTTTTTCGTAGAACATTAATTTTCTTGCTAAAAACTCAATCTTTACAATTGAAAATTGAACTATTTGCTTAAAGATTCATTTTTTTTTAAATTCACCGACTTGCTCAAAACTTATATTAGTATGTTAAAAATTTATATTTTTTGAAAGATTAACCTCTTTAGTCAAAAATTCAACTATTTTGTTTTAAATTAGTTTTTTAATTGATAATTCATTTTTTTGTTAAGAATTACACTATTTCATTTTTGTTGAGAAATTTATCGTTTATTTATAAAATAATTTTTATTTTCTTGCGGTTTTTTTGTACAGGATAGATTAAAATTTCTTTTTGTTTACACATTTTTAGAAAATAAATTGTAGAACATTTTTAATAAGCTATACATTTCCCGTAATTTTAAAAAACATGGAATTTAGAAAAATATTTTTTCTGAAAGAAAAACTATCAAATAAATTTTGTAAAGAATATTTCACTGACCTTTTTGAGTTTTTAAATATAGGCACTGATCACAAAAAATCGTCCGCACGTGTGTCCTTCCTGCGAAAGTCTATTAATTACTGGCGAATAACGGCATCGCTTGAATCACTTAGACGGGTCTTTCGGTATCGGAAATTAAACTGAAGTTCATTTGAATATAAAAAAAAATGAAAAATTTTATACAAAGAAAAATTGTTCATGCAGTACAAGTACATTAAAAAAAATTGGAGAAAATAAATTTTTTCACTTAATTCAAACAAACATAGTCATAGCAATTATAAAAAAAAATTTCCTATAAATACCGGCGGCAGGAATCGATCCCGGGCATTGCGGTCACGCACCCGAACTATATTCTCGGTTCATGTAACATTTGTCGATTTTTTTAAACATTATAACTTTAGCGTATAAAAAGTAAATCAAATTTAATTTTGACAGTATAGTATTTCAGTAAATGAAACAATATTCAAAACCCAAACATTTGCTTTTTTAACCAAAAAATGATGATTTTCATCTGATAAAATTAATTTTTAATTAGAAAAATAAAATTTTTGAACAGAATACATTAATTTTTACCTAAAGAAGATAAAACTTTAAACAAAGAGTTAAATTTTTAACCCAAAAAATAAATTTTTTTAAGGAGACTGCGGTTTTATAAAGGAACTAGGATTTTTTAACAAATTGTTAGATTTTTGAGACAAAAGACGAATAATCTAAAAACGGTTGAATTTTCAACCGAAAAGATGATTTTTAAACCAAGAAGATTAATTTTATGAAAATTAAGTGCTTAAATTTTCAAGAAAAAAGTATAATTTTTTAATACAAGAACTAATTTACAACGAAAAATTAAAATTTTTATAGAAATATTTTAATTTGTATCAAAAAAGTTAATTTTCAAACAAAGAATTTAGTTTTCTTATTAATTGTTGAATCCTTAATTTAACCAGCTTAATTTAGACCCAAATGTTTGCATTTTTAACCAAAAAGGATAATTTTTATCTTACAGGATTAATTTTCCACCAAAACAGACTATTTTTTCAAACACAATGCGTGCATTTTTACATAAAAATAATCAATTTTTAATGGAAAATATCAATTTTCACTAAAAATGTATTAGTTACAATGTTAGTTTTAAAAATTAATTCTCAAGAAAAAAAAAAATTTTTAACAAAAAATATATCCCAAAAAATAGCTTTTTAGTAAAAAGATAAATTTTTTAAAAAAGAGTTTAATTTTAAACAAAAAAGATCATTTTTAACTGAATAATTCATTTTTGGCGAATCGTTTAATCGCCAAGCAAACAAGAATAATTAAAATAAAAACATTTGAATTTTTTAACCAACAAAGAATTTAATTTGCAATTAAGTCAAAAAGAGAAAAAAAGACGAAATAAGAGAATGCTTTGAAAAAACAGAGAAAAAATATGCACGAGTCTCAATCTCAAATAAAACGTTAAAGCATCGGCAACTGTATTTTGGTGATTGTGAATTCTCTTTTGTTAAAGCTCCTTTGGCTTTATTGAACACATATATTGCAAGAAAAAGTACAAATTTGATTAATCATGATTACCTTATTATTTTTTCTTATATTGCATTAAATTCTGCTTTCAGCTACCCCGAAAGTTTATTGTCTTGCTTTCATAATTTGAAAAAATGCGCATCCGATGAAAAACAATTTTGGTAATAAACATTTCATTTATTCCAGTTTTGGATCAAAACTTATCTTTTTCACTCAAAAATAGTTCCTTTTCAGTTAAAAAATTAAACTGTTCATGAACAAAAATTAACTTATTTGTAACAAAATTTTTTAGCAAATGAATTTAAAAAAATCTGATCCTGAATGTTACGTTTTTAAGTCATTAAAACAAATTTTGGAGGAAAAAATTGAATTCATAAGCCAAAAATATACATTTTTTACGGAAAATTTTAAAAATTTCAACAAAATAAGTGAATTTCAAATTAATAAAAAAAATTTTATCATAAAAGGCATAGCTACATTTTTAGAAGGAAAATTCGATTTTAGCTAAAAAAAAAAAATTTTTAATAAATTTCTCTAAATTTTTCAAAAAGAAAAAAGAAAAAATAGAATAGCTCAATTTTAAGTTAGAAAAATAGGTTATAAACTGTACAAAATAAATTTTTAATGAAATCGTTAAATTTCTAACCAAACAGATAAATTTTCAACAAAAGATATTAAATGATTATCAAAAAAAAATTAGACAAAAAATAACTTAATTACATTTTTAGTTACAAAAATTAATTTTTAATGAAAAAAAAACTAATTTTTAACGATACAAATAAAATTTTAACTAAAAACATTAAATGTTTATTGAAAAAAAAAAAAACTTTCAAGAAAGTTAATGAATTTTTAAGTGAAAATGATCAGTTTTTAAGAAAAAAAAATAAAATATTTTAATTTTCAGTTGAAGAAATTAGTTTTTCAGATAAAGAAATAAATTTCCAACAAAATAATTAAATTTTTATTTAAGCAAATGAATTTTCTACCATAAAGATCAAATCACTATCAGGAAAAAATCAAATAAACATTTAGTTAAAAAAATTAATTTTCAACAGAAAAAACAAATTTTCAACCAAGGAAATGAATTTTTAACCAAAATTGTTATTGCATTATATTTCAGCTCATAATTTAATTTTCGGGTTGAAAATTAAACTATTTTGTTGGAAAAAATTGCAGGGGACTACAAAAGATTTGAAAAGATTTTAAAGGATTTTTATGAAAGACAACAAATTTCAAGAGATCTGAGTGGGTTCCAATAAATATAAGGAAACTCGAAAAACTTTAATGTCTTTTAAAATATTTTACTAGATTTTAGTATAAGGTAAATGATTTTAAATATTTCGGAAAAATTCCCATGAATTTTAAATATTTGATCAAACAATTTTTTGATCAATTTTCTAAAATTTGAAAAATATTTTAAGATAAAGGGTTTTATGGAATCTTAAAAAATTTTAAAATATTATCTGTGGATTTTAATATGAATAAAAGAAATTTCAGGATTCCTCAAGAGACTTAAAAGGATAATGAAGGATTTCTAGCCATAAGAACAAATTTCAAAAGGTCTAAATGGGTTTCAATAAATGTGAGGGAACTCAAGAAATTCTAATGTCTTTAGAAAGATTTTAATAGATTTTTGTAGACCGCAAGGAATTTAAAGAAATTCAGAAAGATTCCCATAGATTTTAAATTTTTGATTAATCAATTTTTTTATCTACTTGCTGAGATTTAAAAAATATTTCAAGATAAAGGGCTTTATAGAATCTTAAAAAATTTTGAAATATTATCTGGGGATTTTAATACGAATGCAAAAAATTTTAGGGTACCTCAAGAGATTTAAAATTATTTTAAAGAATTTTCAGAAATAAGAACAGATTTTAAGAGACTTTAGTATGTTTCAATAACTGTAAGGAAACTCGAGAAAATCCAATGTCCCCATAGATTTCAAATATCTGAGTAATAGATTTTTTGATCAATTTGCTGAAATTTAAAAAATATTTCAAGATTTAAGGCAATTTAAAAAAGTGTAACAGTCTTTCAAGAGTTTTATGGAATCTGAAAAAATTGTAAAAGATTATTTTAGGATTTTAATAAAAACACAAAAAATCTAAGGTACTTCAAAAGATTTTAGAAGATTTAAATGGATTTTTAGGAATGACAACAGATTTCAAGATATCTGAGTGGGTTTCAATAAATATAAGGGAGCTCGAGAAATTTGAATGTAATTTAAAATATTTTAATAGATTTTAGTATATTGTAAGTAATTCAAAAAAATTCGAAAAGATCTCTATAGTTTCTAAATATCTAAGTTATAGATTTTTTGAACAATTTGCTGAAATTTGAAAAATATTTTAAGATTTAAGGCGATTTTAAAAAGCTTAATACTTTTTCAAGAGTTTTATGGATTTTGAGAAAATTGTAAAAGATTATCTGAGGATTTAAATAAGAATACAGAAGATCTGAGGTCCTTCAAAATATTCAAGAAGATTTTAAAGGATTTTTAGGAATGACAACAGGGTTTAAAAGGTATAAATATGTTTTGCTTAATGTAAGGAAACTCAAGAGATTTTAATGTCCTTTGAAAGATTTTGATAGATTTTTGTAGATTGTAAGAAATTGAAAGAAATTCGAAGATTCCTATGGATTTTTAATATTTGATTAATGTTTTTTTTTTATTTTCTGAGATTTTAAAAATATTTTAAGATATCAGGCGATATTAATGATTTTAATAGTCTCTAAAGGGTTTTCAGGAATCATAAGAAATGTTAAAAGATTTTCTGGGGATTTTAATAACAATGCAAAAAAATTCTAGGTGACCTTTAAAGATTTTAAAAGATTTTAAAGGATTTTTAGAAAAGACAACAGATTACAAGAGATCTAAGTGGCTTTCAATAATTGTAAAGGAACTCGAGATATTTCAATGGCTTTCAACAGATTTTGTTCGATTGTTATAGATTGTAAGAGATATAAAAAAATTTTAAAAGATTTCCACAGATTTTGAAGATTTGAATAATCATTTTTAATGGGTTTCTATGGTTAAAAAATGATTATAAGGAGTTTTAATGAAATTTTAAAAAATTCAAAAGACATAAAAAGATTTACATATATTTTTAAGGACTTCAAAAGAATTTTAACGTATTTAAATTATTTCATGCCATACTAAAATATCCTGAAAAATTTTAAACGATATCAGGGTATTTTAATAAGAATGAAAAATATTTCAGGAGTTTTCAAAAGATTTCTGAAGATTTCAAACAGTTTTTAGGGATTTCGACAAATTTCAAATGATCTAAATGGGTTTCAGTAATTGTAAGTGAACCCGACAAAGGACCCCGCACCAAATGTACAGTAAAATGGCCACCGGTGAAAAATACTAAAAAAGTTTTTTTTTTGTATTTTCGAACCTGCAAAGCAATAATATGAAAGAAAAAATAAGAAAAATGGACAGTTTTTTCACAAACAATTGTCAAAGTTTCAATTTTTACATGTATTTGAATAGAAAAATGCTGATTTTCGTGAAAAGTTTTTTTTCTCCTAAACTAATAGTTGGATTTGGTTCAAACTTGCACAT
>JAUELO010015594.1:0-11277 GCA_032357855.1 Amphibolips quercusostensackenii
GCTTTGTATAGTAAAATGAATATTTCGGACAATTCTCAATAAATTGATCTAAAAATTTTTCAAAATTTTTCTTTAATAGTGAGAAATATATTTCTCACTGGAAGTTGTTTCAACTTTAAAGTTCCGTCGATACTTTTTGTCGGCGAAACTGAAAAAACGGGGTTACCGATCTGTCCCAATTTGCGAATAAACATTATTAAACAATTTGTAGTTAAAACTTTTTTCCTTATTTTGTAGGCATCTATAGGGTATACTGCGTGTATTTACCAAATTTGAGACACTTTCAATAATATTTGTCTGAGTAAAGACGACTTATGTTTTAAAAAATAATTGAATTTGGGGAATACATTTTTTCAGTTTTTCATGCTTATTATTAAAAATACTTACCTGATAAAAGAACGAAAAATAGAAAATGTTCCGTCTCATTATTTTCTATGAGCCTATAATTTAAAAAAATTAATTTTATAACTTAAAATTTCCGTCGAACGAGACGTTCAGACAATACTTTTACCCGTCTTCGGGAGCTCGGCGAGATATTCGATCCGAACGCTCAATTAATGATTCGGGTTACCGCAGGAACCATTTCTAATGCCTAATCTACAGGTGTTTGAATTTTCGATTCAATCTTTGAAATGGTGTGGCCGGTATTGAGCCTCAAGGGCACAAATTTGAATTTTATATAGTAGATTTATTAATGCACATTTGTTAATGTGTAGTGGCTTATTCACATATTGAAAAATAAAGTGAAAATTTTATTTATCATGCTTACTTCATCATTTGTTCCTTATTTTGAATTAAATTTTATTATCAGCTTGACGTGTCCAAATGACATGCTTCCATCTCAGGGTGACCGAATGAAAAGATTCCATCTTGGGACGACCAAATGAAAAGGTTCCATCTCGAAATACCGAATAAAGAGGTGCTAAGTAGGTTTTTCTACTTTTTAGTATCATCAAAATTAAACTTTTGTGTCAAATATCAAATCAGCAATATTATATGTAGTTTAAAATCAAGCGCAATATTTTTCTTTGATATTTCATTAATTAATATTGATACCGAAAAGCTGTATCTTGATAACTTATGTATGACTGTTTTATATGAAGTGCGATTTGACAAGTCAGTCTACTGCCATTACTTAAGAGAATTTGAACTTTATACAAGTTTTAAAAAAAATTTTTAATGAAGTATTCATCAATTGGCCAAAGGATTAACTGGTTAAGACAATGTTTTTGAGAAAATAATAGGATGTCGTTTAATTATAATAGACAAATAAAACATAACCTATATACATATTAAAAGTGAAAGTTACTTGAGGATATTTTAATTAAGTGTATAGTTTTAAATTTACCCTCCAAACTTTTTTTTACCTGAAATAAATTTGATAAATATTTTTGATTTCAAATTATACTTTTTCGTATGAACTATTTTTTGTGACTATTTTATGTGTAACATTTTCGGATGTAAAATATAAACTTTTCTTAAATTTTCGTCCAATAAAGTTTTTAATAAAGACATTATAATTTTTCAATATTATAGGTACAAAAAATAAAATGCCGATATAATTTTGAATAAAATTTTGTATTCACAAAAGTTTATTTTATATGAAAACATTTTTCGAAAAAAGAACAGCGCAACTCTTCATTTTTGTAAAATTATTTGACATTATAAAACTTAATAGGTCTGCAAGCATTTCCTTTTAACATTATAGAAAAAAAATTGAGCTTACATTAATGACGGTGATAATAATTTTTATAATGAAAAGTTCTTAAATCCTCTTATTATGGCTTGCTGTCACACAGCTGATCAAGAACAATAGTATTATGGCTCAAAATATTAAAAAATAATGAACGACATGCACACTCTATTCCAAACATGCCAAAAATCGACTTAGCATCTTTTCACACGGCTGTTCCGAGATGGAACCTTTTCATTAAGTCGCCCGAGATGGAACCTTTTCTTTTGGTCTCCCCGAGATGGAACCCTGTTATTTGGACACGTCGAGCTGCCCTGAAAAATACCATTTTAATCAATTTATATTATTACAATTTATAATATGCATTGGCATTCAAAAATACGTATTTTTATTTTCTTGTTTTCATAAATAAAAAAAGTGCACATCCTATACAAAAAAATTTTATTAAACCTTTTATTGCAGCTTGTGCCGTTTTTTTATAAATTTAATTTGTTAATTTTGAATGCTATTTTTTACGATTTAAGCTAAAAATATGTATGCTAGCGCAAAGTGGTTCTAAAAAAATTTGTAGGTAAAATTCAGGCGAAAACTTTTGGTAAATAAAATGTTATAGTTTTGGTTGAACAACTTTTTTCTATTCATTCTTTCTTCACCTCTTGTGCCGTTTTACCAAAATTTTAATTTTATTATTAATTTTAACCTTATTTTTCAGTATTAAAGTAAAATCTACTGGTCCTATCTAACAATGATTATTAAAAAATTTTTTTTTTATTTTTGGGAAAAAAAATGTTGTTAATTAATTACTTTCGCATCTTGTGTCGTCTTTCTGGGAATGTAATTTTTTTAATTTGTAATGTAATGTTTCAAAATTCAAACCAAAACTACGCGTCGTATCGAAGAATTATTAATAACAAATTTGTAGCTTATTTTTAGATGAGTAGCTTTCTTTTTTAAATTTCTTTCATAGCTTGTGTCGTTTGTAGGAAAATTTGTCGTGCAAGCACCCCAAGTTGGGGTGCTCGCACGAATCAGTGGG
The DNA here is from genome assembly GCA_032357855.1 of Amphibolips quercusostensackenii. Classification (NCBI taxonomy): domain Eukaryota; kingdom Metazoa; phylum Arthropoda; class Insecta; order Hymenoptera; family Cynipidae; genus Amphibolips; species Amphibolips quercusostensackenii. Next base: position 2,730 of record JAUELO010015594.1, read on the forward strand.
GCGAGCACATCAATTCTTCGGGTGAAAAAGAAAAAAAGGAAAGCCGTTCGAACTGTTGGGGTACAAACCCGAACTACATGGGTATTCTTTGTTCAGTGCACAGAGAAGAATTAATTTCTACCAAAAAAATAGTAATAGTTGATATTTGGAAAAACAAAAAAAAATTATTTTAAATCTAAAACAATCAAAATTAATAAGAAAGACGCATTTTCTACCAAACAGTTGCATGTTTAACAAACAAAAATTAATTTTTTACTTTAAAATATGAATTTAGAAAACAATTGCACTTTTAACTCAAAAGATTAATTTTCTACCAAAGAAAAAATTTAGGAAAATACATTCATTTTCAGAAAATTTATGAACCTTATTTATTTCTTATTATTTTGTTAAATCATGGTTATAACATTTAATAATAACACTTATATTAGTATGTAATACAAATGTCTGCGTATGATAAAATCTGTTTTATTTTTGTTTTCTGACTTTAATAAAGTGCATACTTTTTAAAACATTATATAATTAATCATGCTTCGAGAATTGTTTTAATTTCATTAACAAAATGTTTTTTTTTAAGAAAAAAGTACTGTTTTTTTAAATATTTGAATTTTCACCTAAAAATGTCTCTGATAAATTCTGGATGAGAGAATTAGAACATTGATTCACCGCAACTAATTTTTTTCCCAAGAGCCTGTAGGACAATCAGGCAGAGCGAAAATCAACTTAGATGTTCTCTGATAGCTTATTTCTATCACCCAAAGGAATCTGTGTGGTATATTTCTCTGTATCGGTTCATTTTCGATCAGTATAAAAAGCTTCTGCAGCAAGTACAACAGATCAGTTTTCCATCATCACTTGCTCGGAAACATACCAGGCAAGTAAAATATTTTTAAACAAACTTTTTTACTTGTTTAATTCTAGTCATTATAAGACACAAGAAGATTTTCCGTATCTTTATCAACTTTTGGCAACTCAAGTTTTGACCCTTCCATTCCATACCGCTTCACGTCGCGTTTGGGCGGTGTACATATGTACACCGCCCAAATGAGACGTAGCGGAGTACACTGCCTAAACACGACGTAGAGCGGTATGAAATGGAGGCCGCGTCAACAATCACGGAAATAGGGTGATTTTTTATAAAAATTTGGGAATATTTGGGGCGTGAATTTTGTTGAATAAAATTAATGTAAATACACCAAAGAAATTAATTTTGAGTAACAATATAATAAATAAAAGAAAAAAAGTAAAAGGGTAATAATCATTTCCTATAAAAAAGATGAATTTTCAACAAAATACATTAATTTTAAACAAAAAAGTCAATTTAAAACCAAATAGTTGAATTTTCAAGAAAAAAATTAATTTTGAACCAATAAAAAAAATTTCAAGCAAAATGTTAAATTTTGAACCAACCAGATAAACTTGAAGCTAAAATTAGAAATCTTTAACTAAAATAGACTAATTTTCAAATAACAATTGCATTTTTTACCAAAAAATAGTAATAGTTGATATTTCAACAAAAAAAGATTTTCATTTTTGCCTTAAAAATGTATTTTCTACTAAAAAGACGAACTTTTCAATAAAAAAATGAATTTTTAACAACAAAAAAAAGTCTATTGCCAGTTAACTACTTGATTTTTTAGTTTAAAAAATTATTTTTTAACGAAAAAAGACGAATTTCCAGCAAAATACATGAATTTTAAACAAAAAAGTCAATTTTAAACTAAATGGTTATAGTTTCAGTAGAAAAAGCTAATTTTTAACCAAAAAATAAGTGAATTTTTAACAAAAAAATAAGTGAATTTTTAACAAAAAAAAAATATTTTAATTTTAAATCTAGAATAGTTGAATTAAATAATATAAAAAATGAATTTTTGTCAAAGCGGTTGCATTCTCTACCAAAAAATCTATTATCTACCAAAAAAACGAATTTTTTATTTACTACATGCATTTTCAAGATACAAGTTAATGTTTAACTAAATAGTCAGATTTTTATTAAGAAATTTAATTTTCAAAATAATAAATTAATTTTCAACCACACAGTTTTATTTTTAATCAAGATAAATCTAGTATCTTCTCATTATGAGTTTTGAATTTTTAAGCGAAAAACGTTAAATATTTAGAAGACAATTGAATTCTCAATTTTTAGCCCGGAAAGATATTTTTTAACCCAGAAAGATGACTTTTTTACCATAAATTATAAATTTTTGACCGAAAAACGAATTTTCAAAAAAGCAGTTCAATTTTCAACCCAAAAATGATTAATTTTTAACCAAGAAGTTGAATTTTTAACAAAAAAGAAAATTGGTTTTCCTCCCAAAAAAAGAAAAATTTTCAATAAAATACATAAATTATTATCCAAAGAGAATCATTTTCAGCTCAACAATGTTTTTTATCTAAATCTAGGAGAGTCAAATTTAATAACATGAGATAAATTTTTAACCAACGGTTGTATTTTAAACAAAAAAATCTATTTGCTACAAAAAAAACTAATTTTTAATTAAATACATAAATTCTTAAAAAAATAGTAGTTTTCAACCAATAGGATTAACTTTCCACCAAAACAAAGTACAAGTTTTCAACAAAACACTTCAATTTTCAACACAAAAAATAATTTTTAACCATGCACCTTAATTTTTAAATAAAAAATTAATGTTTACAAAAAAACAAATTTTTAACAAAATTATTAAATTTTTACCCACCTAGATGATTTTTCAACTGAAATCATGAATTAAGAAGAAAAATTATGAATGTTTAACTAAAAATATTTATTTTTAACCAAACAATTCTATTATAAACCAAAGAAATTGATTTTCTGGGAAAGACGAATTTTCAACAAAAAAGTTAAATTTTCAGTATGAAAGATAATTTTTTAAACATAAAATGAACTTTTAATGAAATAGTTCTATTTATATTCAACGAGATGATTTTTCAAATAAAAATTAAGAATCTTTAAGTAAAATAGGAAGTAAAAAAAAAGATTGTTTTCTTTCATGAAATTTATTTTGTTCAAGATTTTCAAATTAAATTATTAAATCAAACTATGTTTCCTATTTTATTAATTATATTATTACATAAATAATTATTTTTTTAATTATATTTAATAGCATTGGTCTAATCTAAAGGAGATTTGTTTTGAGTAGAAAGTAAAGCGCATAGTCGGACACCAGCAGAGCTTTTAGTGGAAAAGATTATAGATTTCGTACAGTCTTTTCATACATTTAAAAAAAAAACTAAAAACTGAAAAAACACATAAAATAAATATTTTTTTGTCCCAAAATAACAGAAATAATATATTACAAAAATTTTGTGTGAATCGAATAAAATGTTTTTTAAATATATCAAAATTTGTGAAATACAATTCATGGTTTTTTTAAATTCAAAGTGTTTTTTTAAACTAATTTTTTTTTAATCAAACAGTTTTTTTTTGATGGTTTAAGACTGAAGTTGTTGGTCTGAACAATTTCGTCAAATAGAATCAATTTTTTGTACAATTTTCTTATTGACTGCAATAAGATTCGAATAAAGTGGGTCACTTGCATTTGACAGAATCGTTTATCTTCTTATTGTTCTTTTCAGTATAAAAGCATTGAAGCGAAAAAGTAAGGCATCATCTGACTATTGGCTGCTGACAAAGCAACAACTTTGAATTCTACTTTTTTGACGAATAAGGTAAATTCTAATAGTAATCTTATTTTTTCGGTTTTCAGAAATTTAAAATTTTGCCAAGCAAAATTTTTTTAAATATTTACTTAAAAATTTTGAGGCCTTTTTCATCTATTTGAATTTTTAACAACAAAACAGTAAATTTCCTTGAAAAAAGTCAATAGGTGATATTTTAATACGAGATTTTCATTTTGTATTAAAAACAGTTGATTTCACCCAAAAGACAAATTTTCTACAAAATAGTTGAACCCTCAACCAAAAAAAAAAAATAATTTTCGACCAGTTTTATTTTTAAACAAGAGATTAGATATTTTTGAAAAGAGATGAATTTTCTACAATAAAGTTTAAATTTTCAGCCAAAGTCCTAATTTTTACCAAAAAAGTTTATTTTTAACCAAATAAATAAATTTTCAGAAAGAAGATCAAATTTCTTCCAAAAAAGAATAATTTTTGACCAGTCGTATTTTTAAACAAAAAAAGTTTTAATATTTTCAACAAGAGATGAATTTTTTCACAAAATAGTTCACTTTTTCAACACAAAAATATAAATTTCTAACAAAAAAGTTAATAAAAACCAAATATTTGAATTTTCGAACAGAATAAGGAAATTCTCTTGAAAAAATTTGATAGTTGATAGTTGAGTCCTGAACCAAAAAAGATTAATTTTCGAGCAGCTGTATTTTTAACTGAAAGACGAAATATTTTTAACAAGAGATAGATTTTCTGCAAGATAGTTTAATTTTTTAACCAGGAAAAATAATAATTTTTAACAATAAAGTCAATTTTTAACGAAAAAGTCTATTTTTGACCACATAAATACATTTTCAAATAAGAAGATCAATTTTCTACCAGAAAAGACGATTTTTCAACAATATTGTTGAATCATCAACCAAAAAAGAATAAAGTTTGACCAGTTGTATTTTCGACCAAAAAATAAAATGAATTTTTTTAAAAATAATTTGATTTCTTTAAACAAAAATATACATTTTTAACAAAAAAGTTAATTTTCAACCAAATATTTGAATTTTCAAACAAAAATGTTGCCTGCAGCTTCTCTGATGACAATGCAAAAAATTTTCACAGAACAATTCAACTTCCTACCAAAGAAATGGACTTTTAACTAAATACATGCATTATAATTAAAAAATAAACCAAATACATAATTTTTCAGCTAAAGATAAATTTTCAACTAAAAATCGAATAGGTCTGCTTTAAGTTACAAAAAGAAATGAATTTTCAATCAAAAATTGAAGAGTTAAAATTTTAGTAAAAAGTATTTTTTTAATTCAGCAGAAAATTGTTTAACCAAGAAGATTGTCTATCGACAAAAAAAAATTGTCAACATAAACTATGAATTTTTTACTAATAATCACAAATTTTTAACCATAAAAAAGGCATTTTCAACAAAATAGTTAAATTTTTAACCAGAAAAAAGAATATTTAACCAAAAAGATGAAGTTGAAACTAATGAAACTACTTTTTAACCAAAAAAGACGAATTTTAAACAAAATAGTTCAAATCTCGCCTAAAAAATGATTTTAGTTAAAAAATTTAATTTTCACTTTACAAAAATTAATTTTTAATTAAAAAAATGAATGTTTAACCAACAAGATGAATTTCAAACCAAGAAGGATTTTCTTCTATCAATAAGGAGTAATTTCCAACGAAATATTTTAATTTTTTGACAAATAGTTACATTCTCAGTAAGAGGTAAATCTTTGACTAAATAAAATAATTTTTTAACGTAATACGTACATTTTTGACTAAACAGATGAGTATAAAATCAAGTAGATTAAATTTCTATCAAAAAAGATAAATTTTTCACAAAAAGTGGAATTGTTAAATTTTCAATAGAAAAATGAATTTTTATCAAAAAATTAATTTCCAATAAAAGAACTAATTTTTGATTAGGAAAACAAATTTTCAACCAAAGATATAAATTTTTAACCAATAAGACTAACGTTTTACCAGAAAAAGTTAATTTTCAACAAAATATAGTACTTTTCAACCAAATATTCGAATTTTCTACTGGAAGAGATAAATTTTTAACCAAACAGGGAATGGTTAAGTTTTCAGTAAAAATTTTATTCTCAAAAATAATATTTTTAACAAAATAGTTTAATATATTATTAAGCGGATAAATTCCTAACAAAAAGTTGCTTTTCTACCAAAAAATAGATAAATTTTTGACAAAAAAATAAATAGTATAGATTAATTATAATTATTAAAAAAGTTTTTCAATAAAAAACTAATTTTTAATCAGAGAGATACATTTTTAACAAAAAAGGGTTATTTTTCACACAAAAATAATAATTTATAGTAAAATTTTCAAAATTATTAAACAAATATTTAAAATCTTGAAGTAATTTTTAACCTAATAGTTGAATTTTCAATCAAAGATGTAAATTTTTAACCATCATTAAATAATTATATTTTCAATTAAAAAATTAATTTTTAATTAATTTTTAATTTTCAATTAAATTCACCAAAAAAGACGAAATTTCAAAAAATTTCAGTCCTCAACAAAAAAAAAACCACGCGTCTTATCGAAAAGTGATCGCTAACAAATTTGTAGATCTTTTTTAAACGCATTCTTAAAAAAAAAATAATCAAGCACAAGTTTGTAGCTTTTTGTTGTTAACAAATTTTGTCTGTTTAGTTTTTCCACAGCTTGGGTCGATCTTCCAAAAATTTAATTTTCATTTGTTATTTTATTTGTTACGATTAAAAAAAAAAACTACGCGTGCTATCCAAATATTATTCTTCACAAATTTGTAAATCCTTTTCGGTAAACAACTTTTGTCTAATTATTTTTTTTACCTTGTGTTGTTTTGTTTCAAAAAATTAATTTGAATTTTTAATGTTGTTTTAACCAAATAAAACAAAAACTGCCCATCCTATTAAAATATAAATATTTACAAATTTGTATCTCTTTTTTGTTTAAACAATTTTTTTTCGTAGCTTGTGTCGTTCGTCCACAAATTTAATTTCTTTTATTTTTAATGTTGTCTTTTTTTGCGAATAAAAAAAACTACTTGTTCTACACAGAAGTAAATAATTACAAATTTTTAGATCTTTTTTGAGTGCACACATTTTGTTCATTTTTCTTTTTTAGTATTTTGCATATTTTGACCACAAATAAAATTTTTGACTTTACATTAGTTTTTGCAGGTTCAAAATTTAAATTTTCGGTTTTTTAATAAAATCCAGAAAGTGTTTATTATGAACTTTTATGTCTTCCAAAAATCAACGTTTTTTATTTTTTTTATATCGTGCTTTATTTGGCTTAAAATGCTCGTTTTTTTTTTGGATTTTGAAAATGCTATAACTCTTATAATTTTCCGTTTATCATGAAAAAATCGTAAGAATGAAATATTCAAGTTTCCGCGTACGAACAATTTTTTGGAGAAAATTTATCTTCTTCCTTGAAAATTAATTTTTTGGGCTTAAAATGAAACTTTTTTGTCCAGAATATGTTTCTTTACGGATAAAAAATTAATTTCTTAATTAGAAAATTTCACTATTCCATTTTTGGTCAAAAATTTGTTATTTTTTTCTTAATGAAAATTGCACTATTTGGTTGAAATTCACGTATTTTGTCAAAAGTTGTCTTTTTCAATAGAAAATCAATGTATTTGGTTAACAATTTATTCTTAGCTGAAAATTCAACTATTCAGTTACAAATTAACCTGCTTTGTAGAAGATTTCACAATTTCGTTAAAAATTACGCTTTTTGATTAAAAATTCGTCTTTTTCAGTAAAAAATTATCTTTGTTAACAATTGATGACTTTCTTTAAAAATTTAATTAATCCGTGAAAAATTGATATACTTTGTAGAAAATTCAAAAATTCTAATACAATTATTTTTTCCGTTAAAAAGTCAACTGTTTTGTTGAAAACTTAGCTCTTTGTTTTTGACAATTCAACTTTTTTATAGAAAATTCTGTTTTTTTTTTTTGAAAATTGCACTATATTTTTGAAAAAAGGTTTTTTTTCTTAAAAATTAATTTTTTCACCAAGAATTTAAATAATTCTAGAATTGAATGAAAATGTTTTTTTAAACTTTATTTATTTTTTCAAACTTTTTTTTTGTTAATAATAAGTATTCTAACTGAAAATTTAACTGTTCCATTTCTGATTGTGACTTTCTTTTTTTCAGTTAAAAATTAAACTATTCAGTTAAAAAATTTTCTCTGGTTGAAAATGCATAATTTTAGTTGAAAATTAATTTCTTTGGTTGAAAAATGAACTTCTTTTCGAGAATCGGTTTTTTTTTAATAAAAAAAAGAATTTCATAAAATTAAAGTATTTGGTAAAAAAATCCATGTATTTTGTTAAAAAATTCCTCTTTTTCTGTAAACAATTAATTTTTTTTACTAAAAAATTATCTACTTTGTTGAAAATTCAACAATTTTGTTAAAAAGTAATACTTTCAGGTTCAAATTTCTGCGAGCTTAGACGGAATAAACGCAGAGTCTGGAATAAATCCAGAGTAATCTAAAGTAATTTAAAAAAAAATGTATTTTTTTTTAATTCATCTCTTTAAGTAAAAATATAACAATTTTATTTAAAATTTATGTGTTTTTTTTAAATTGGTATTTTGGGTAGGAAATTAGTCCTCTTGTTTTAAAATTCATATTTTTGGTTTAAGATTTAATTATCTGGTTAAAATTTGATATATTTTGTTAATAATGCAATAAACTTACTTAGAATGTAATTAATTTAAAGTGTTTTAAATTGAATTTAAGATAATAACAATATTAATTTTATTTAGAAGAACTTATGCTTCTATTTGTCTGAAAAATCTCCTTATATTTTTTTAGAGCATTTTGATCTGTGAAGCAAGCCAATAAATTTTTTTTTATGATAAAAATTTTATTTAATGAAA
>JAUELO010015603.1:0-11277 GCA_032357855.1 Amphibolips quercusostensackenii
TCAGTTTATACTAAAGGCACCAAATTAATTTTATTTTATTCATACATAATATATATATATATATATATATATATATATACCTTGACGCCGCCATATTTCACTGTATAATTTGCGTACTGTTGAATAATGCAAGCAGCTTTCTGATCGAATTTAGTATTTGTTTCTGGAGTCCACCAATCGTTAAGGTTTCCATTTTTATCAAATTGTCTACCTTCCTTATCGAAAGCTGTAATGATTGTATTTCCAATAACAAACGAACCAATCGCAGCGAAATTCAAGTACTGAGGCCGATCCTTATTGAAGAAAATGTCTTGTAAAATTCCGGCAGGAATATCTATCAAACGGAAATTCATATTACATACATTAATGGCAAAATATTCTGCATTTTAAACCTTACACACTAACGACGCACAGGAGGGTAAAAATGTTTCTGCGGGAAAATAAATGTGTAGCCTAGACTATTCTGGTTTTGTTACAAAATGTTAGAGGAATTATTGTTTTTTTTTTGTAATTTATAAAGGCATAATTGATTTTTTAACGAATAGGTTTAATTTTGTTTTCTCATAGAGAAAGCTTTGTGATGGTGACATTTTCGAAAATTTGAAAATTCATTTAATAAAACGTTCCTCAATTTGAAAATGTCTAATACAATGTGCTGAGCAATTGTCTGGATGTGTGTGTGTGTTTGGATGTCTCTCGGGATGTGTGTGTTTAGATGTGTATGTGGATGTCAAACTTTTTTCTGAACACGATTACTTGAAAATGGTTGCAGATAAATTAATGAAATTCGAAGTACTTATTTTCGTCGCTTAGATCTTGAAACTGACCAAAGGATTTCTAAAAATATTAATAGCATTTTTTCTAGTACTTTATAATATTTTAAAAATCGTCTTTTTATAATAAAACTGTTTTTATTAACATAATTTAAAATTGATGCAAAAATTTAAAAGATTCCTTGGTTCGAAACAAATCGATAGACCTATAATATTAACATATTTTATCAAAGAGTAAGGAAGTTACGGTAATTTATATCATATTGAAAACCGACTTGATTCGAGACGAATCGATTGACCTATAATGTTGATACATTTTATTAAAAAGTGAGAAAGCTATGGTAATATATAATATTTGAAAATACGGCTTTTTATAGTGAAACTTTTTTCCTCAACATGATTCAAAATTGATGCAAGAAAAAAAAGATTCCTTGGTTCAAGACAAATCGATTGACCTGTTATATTAATATATTTTATCAAACAGTAAGAATGTTATGGTAATTTATATCATATTAAAAATCGATTTCTATAGCGAAAATTATCTCATTCTCATAATCTGAAGTTAATGCAAGAATAGAAACGATGTCTTAATTCAAGACGAATTGATTAAACTATAATATTAATAAATTTCATTAAAGAGTAAGGAAACTATGGTGATGCGTAATATTTCAAGAAATGGTTTCTTATAGTCTAACTTTTTTTCTTTAACATAATTTAAAATTTATGCAAGAACAGAAAAGATTTCTTGATTCGAGGAAAATTAATTAACCTATAATATTTATATACTTTCTTAAAAAGTAAGAAAATTGTGCTTATTTGTGATATTTGAAACATCTGTTTTAAGCAGAAAAACTTTTTTTATCAAAACAAATCAAAGTTGATGCATGAATACAAAAGATTTTTTTACTATAAATTTTTAAATAAAATAATTCTGATGAGTCTTGCAAAAAAACTGAAGGCTGGAAAAGGGATAAGGTGTGACAGAATTTTTGTAAATTTCTATTCTTAAATTGTTAAAAATGAAACCTTAGTTGGTCTATTATTTAAAAAATCACGAATGCTTTCTCTATGAGGAAGCAAATACATTTGCTAACGGAAAGCAAAGTGCTCGTAAAATGAGCACCATATAAATATAAATACTAATAAAGTGGAAACACTCGAGATGGAATGCACAGCTAGTTTTCTTACGAAATCGACTAAGAATATCCTTCCGATAATTGGAATATTATAAACAACAAAAGTATTAAAGCAAAAAGTCATCCTGAAGAACTTCCTAATTGACTCCAAAAACAAAAATTGAACGTCTTTGTTAAAAATAGTGAAATTTTGAATTTGTTAATGAATATTGTTAAGATAAAAAACAACTATTTTTAACTTAAAAAGCATCATTTAAAAAAGTAATTGCAAAGACATTCTTAGTTTATTTAATAAATAACTAAGCTTAGTTGTTGTAAAATAGCAAAACTCTGAATGTGTTTATGAAAAATATTCAAATTATTAATTATTCTTGCAAATTTTAAAATTATCACTGCGGCGAGTTAATCGTAAAGAGATTCTTAATTAAATTCGTAACAAATTAAGCTTTTCTTAAATTAACAAATTCTGAATTTGTTTACTTGAAATGTTTGGAAAATTAATAATTCTTGTAAATTAGCAAAGCATCATTGTAAAAAGTCATCGTAAATACATTCCTAGATGACTCTGTAAGATATTAGCATATTTCAGAACATAGATAAGAATATTTTTTTTTATAAAACCATGGAAAAGCTTATTAAATTATGCGTTAAATGAGCCTAGTTTAATTAACTTAACCTTGCGGGTATTGAATTTATACGGGAGAAAGACAAAACTGAAATCTTGAATAAAAAAAATTTGTATTCTAACTTAAGCTCATAGTAGGCTAAACAGTGTTTCTGTATTTCTCACATGATAATTAAATGCTTAAGAGGCCAAATTACTTCAAATAAGGCTTATTTAACACATTATTCAATAAGCTTTCTGAAGGAATTGAAAAAATGTTTTTATATGTGTTCTGCACGAGGCTATCACTTGTTAAAGGCAATAAAATAGCCTTACATATATTGTTTAAATGATCATCATAACCAGCGGTTGTAGCAGCAGTGTCACTCCGGGATAGCCATGGCCAATCTGATTTGTCCACACGCTTTCTTAAATTACTGAAAGCATGGTCTGAGAAGAAAATTGTCAGGTTTGAATATGCTTGAAGATAAGCATTCGGGGTTATTTCCAATGGTTTGTAGTATTCTCCAACAGTCTTGTCATTGAGAATTTCTTCAGGATATCCAATAAAGGTTTTCATAGATTTAAGTTTATTTAAAGCACTCGTCCTTGTTTTTTTGTCCATTCAGTCGACCTAAAACAAAATTAAGAACATGTAAGAGACATAAAGAAATGAATTAAAAATAGGAGATGTCTCCTAGCACAAAAAAAATTGGCTATTTTTACCAAAATTTCGGAACATATAGCACTTTTCTAGTTCTATTTGTGCCAAAAAATCCAGTTATTCGTATCGGAATGTCGGTACCCGTAGCCACGATGTTAAGAATATCTAAAGATTCAAACGTAGCTTATTTATTTTTGCTTCTATTCTTCTTAAAAATGAATACTCTGTTCTCTATACTACGTAGAAATTTCGCATTCTATTCCTTTTTTCATAAATTCTACAACATTGTACACCCTCTCATCCTTTTCAACCTACTAGATAATGGAAAAAAGTAAAGTCGTCTTTTGTTTCTCTGTCTGTAAATGTCGTCCTTTTTTGTTGATAAGATAAATTAATGACGGTTGTGAATGAACTTATAAAATTTGCAGCTCTTTTTTCACCACTTATATCTCAAAACTAATGCAAGGATTTCTAAAAATATTTACTAAATTACATTTTTTCTCTTTATACTGTTTAAAAGAATGAGTTTTTATAGTAACATTTTTTTAATAACATAACTAAAAGTTGATGTAACAATAAAAAACGTTTCCTGTCTCAAGGCAAATTAATTTACCCATAACAATTATACGCTGTATTGAAATATAAGGTAGTTGTAGTTATTAATAAAATTCAGAAAATTGTTTATGCAGTAAGGATTCTACATTTAACATAATTTAAAGTTAATACGAAAATAGAAAAAAAGCACTTTGATTTGAGACGAATGACCTGATATAAAGTAAAAATTGAAGATTTTAAATAAAAAATTATTTGTGCTTCCTCACTGAAAAAGCAAAGTGTTTATAAGATAAGGATCATACAATTATTATAAATATAATTGAAGTGTAACACCCGAGATTGAATGAATAGCTACTTCACTCATAAATCTCTCCAAAATACAAGTCACGGTCGGTTAGAGGATTATCTTTTTCGAAATCGCGGTTCCACCACTCTTACTACAAATGCTCGATTTCGAAGATTAGTTCTCGTCCCCTTTAATAGAGCCGCGCGACTACAGATGTCAATCTATGTAAATTTCCGCAATTCGAGTTCATTTTTGTAATACATATTACCGACTTTCTTCTTAAATTACTTTATATTGCACTAAAGTAAATATCAATTTATAATTTACAATTTCGTATTTTGTGCACATTGCTGAGATTCCTTACATTTTATTCATTGCATTCATTTTTTTTTCTTTTTCATAGAGTGTAGAAAAAATGATATGTATTTCACGAGCGGCAGTATTGAGAGGCGGTGTGGAAAACATCAGAACGCCGGAGTATACTGTAGTTGTAGGGGTAGCGCCAAAGCTCGAATTATTGGAAACGGCGCGGCTATAATAGGAGCGGCGGTTTCGAGAGATTGTACTATATTTTGGAATCTCTCTAAATTCTTCAAATCTATTGAATTTCTGCGGAAACTTTTAAAATATAATACAATTTTTTTTAAATTTAATATTTGGTAATTCCTTGAAATATTAGAAATTGTTTTCAATTCCTTAAAATCTTTTGAAATTTTATTTTTTATTTTTATGAACAAATTCTTTTAAATTGTATTAAGATATTATGAAATTTTTTGAAATTCCTTAAAATATTTGAAAAAATATTAAATCCTCTAAGATCCTGGAAAAATGAAGAATACCTTATTGAGAGCTAATGAAAACCTTTAAAATGACTGATTTGAAAATCTAAAATCCTATTATTTTCTTTGTAATATTTTCGAATATCTTACTCCACCTTGATAAACTTCAATATTTTGAGTGCTTTTGTGGGTAGTAGTATTTTTAAAAACTGAAGAAAACACTTTGTTTTTATGAATCCTATTCTACGGAAGAATAGAAAAAAATCGAGATTGTAATCTAATTATATCGGTATTGAAATCTTTATAACGTCATCACGATCTCTTATAATAATTACTAAACTTGAACGTTATTCTATAACATTTTTAACAGAGTGTTTCCTCAATATATTATTACTTTTGCATCACTCAATTTTTTTGACGAATGTATGCGATTTTCAGACAAAAATGAAATTATTTTTATGTGTCACAGGCAATAATTTAAATATTTTTATTACATGCTCAACAATTTAATTATTTTTTGTTCCAGTTTCTGATTTTTTTTACAACTTCTCTTTCCAAAACTAAAGATTGAAATAATGTATAAAAAAAGTCTCACCAGACGTAGTATCGAAGCATTCTTTCCATCTAGCATTTTTGTCAGTTGGACCGGAAAGAGCACTTAAAAACTTTCTATGAAGATCTTGAATTTTATTAGTTAAGAAAGGTGAACTTTCTTCAACTGCTTGCCAACAGAGGTAATTAGCCACCACCCTTTTTGGAGTTTTCTTGATCAATATTTCGAATTTTTCGAAATAAGTAGGCACGCTTACTTTTATTATTTCATTGTCATCAATTACGAGCATCGATTTAAGCATTGTGTTGAAGTATTCTTCCCAGGGAATACTTGGGTATTTTTTCGTGAGCTCTTTTACTGTCATTAGGTTATTAAGAGCTGTATGATTTTTTCTTGCTTCTCTACTTTGGGTGATCTAGAGTTTAGAGACATTTGAATAAATTCAAGTATTGACGTTCGGCAAATTTTGCCTGACTTCAGTTTTCTAGTCCGGCAAATTTTGGCGTCAAAGAACTATCTTTCTCTACAATATTTTTTTTTACGTTAGTAGTACAACATTTTGAAATTTTTATCAAAGAAATTGCGAATTTCTTGTGGTTTTTCTTTCTCAAGTGGTGTCAGTGTAGTGGCTTGCTCAGTCGACTAAACGGTGACGAGCGTCCTTTAAATTTTCAAACATTTTTTTCTTCAAATGATATCCAAGGTAAAAAAGTTATATATGATTTATATAAAGTGGGCGGAAAAGTGATCTTTTTTTTTGTTTGATTTAACTTTTCGACATTTGAATTTACTTTTTTAAATATAATCTTAAAAAATATAAAGCATATATAACAATTTTTTAAATCAAAAAAAAATTTAGTAAAAAACTCGTGACCTAAGAGTGCCATTTTTTTTTTCGTCAGCGAAAGTTATATTAAATTAAGAAAATATTAGTTCGAATATAGAACATTTTCTGAACGCAAGAAAATATTTCTTGATTGGAAAAAATGAAAATGAATAAAGAAACTTGATTGCCATCAGGCAAGTGAATTTTCTTGGGACCACACAAATTTTCTTGGATAAACAGAATATTCTATCATTCGTATTCATACGGACAGTATATCATAAGGGTGGTCCAAATTTATAACTGTAATAATTTAACTTACGATTTTTGGTGATAGATTCTTTCTAATTTTTTCGTGTTCCAGAAAAACGAATTTTATAATTTTTTTCAAATATTAACGTGTGCTCCCGGAGTTTTGAAATTAACATGGAGTTGAAAGTAAGAAAATCTCGGTTTGCAAACAAATTAAAAACAGAAGTAAGCTTTTTATAAAATGTTTGTGAATTGAAGTATAGTCACCTCGGAAGAACTTTTCAGACAATAATTTCCACCTAATAACTTTAAATTTTGACCTTTCTCAATCACGATTCACTGTGTCTGGAAAATTCCCCAAGAATTTTAAAAAAGCAGTTTTTGACCAAATTCATGCGAAATATGGTTTTTAAAAAACTTTTCTCAACAGAAATTATATTTAAGCAATAAGAGACAAGTTTTCAAGTTAATTTTTAATAATTTTGACCTGTTTAAACAATTACATTTGTTACAACAATTTTTTTACTTTAAAATCGTAAAAAGTTATTATATTTTGGACGAATGATATAAACTCGATGAATGTCAAGAGTAGTACTTAATGTTTACTATATTTGCTTATAATTCAAACAATTTTTACTTGTTGAAGCAATTTTTTCTCCCTAAAATCATTTAAAGTTTTTATTTTTTTGGATAATAACACAATTAACGAACATGGAGAGTCATATATTTTCTAAGAAGATATGTCAATTAATTAAACAATTTTTTTTCTTTTAACAATTTTTTTCCACTGTTAAGCGTGAAAAGTTACTGTTTTCTGAAATTAATGACAGGATTAACGGATGTTGAAAGTCATACTTATTTCCTGAAAAGAAGTTATCTAGATTAATTAGCCAGATAATTTCTAGATGGCAAAATTCAGCTGAAACAGCTAGATATTTGGGTAACTCAGCTAGAAATTTCGGTAACATAGCTATATTTTCTTAGAAGGCAAAGTCCAGCTAAACCATTTCTTAAATGTATTATTCAGCATTCCCTTATCTTACGACACATATTATATATTATTCAAGCAATTTAACTAAATTGCATTATATTGCTACTTTTATTAAATGAAACAAAACGGAGAAAAACAAGACTTTTCTTCGCTTTCTTCATGAAAAGGCGCGAGAAAGTGATTATTTATTGTTAAAATAATTGCAAAATATTTTGAAAAAAAAATATTACACTTAACATTTGTAGATTATGTTTTTAATTGCAAAAACAAAAAGCTTTTCACGATTCACAAGAAAAAAATGTTTAAACAAATTAAAATTGCTAAAAAATTTCTAAGTATCCCTTAAAAAAATATGACTTTCAATATTTATTGATTTTGTATTTATCAAATATTTTTGAAAAATATGAATAATATATTTTTCAAGGATGTTCGGTAAGGAAATTTAGTTAAGGGTATTTCATTTAAATAATTACCAAATATGTTGAAGAATTACTACTCTTAACATTTAATAACTTTATATCATTTATCTTAAAAGATATTAACCTTTCACGATTTACAAGCGTGAAATGTTTTAAACCAAAAATAATTGCTTAAATAATTCCAAATAATTTCAAAAGTATTTGAAAGCTCCTCACTTACCGATTTGAAATAATTTGCGTTTAAAACATATTTTTGAAAATGCCGTCGTTAGCATGAATTTGGCAGAAAACTGCTACTTTGCATTATTTGGGAAATTTCCTAAGTAGAGTAGAAGGGGTTGGAGGGGTAGAGGTAAAAATTGAGAATATATTCAGTGAAAAATATTTCTGGAACATTTCTCAAGAAGCGACTATAATTTCCAAAGGTCTATAATAATTACTTCTTTTTCAATTTTTTTTTAAATCAAGCTTTTTTCGCCTAAGACACCGCATTAGTTTCAAAAAGAAATTATGGAGGGGAGGGGTTAGCGAAAATCGGAATACAAATTTTTAAAATACCTAAGCATATCATAATTTAATTAATACTCACATTAACGAGCTTCATTTCGAAGTCTAACACTTCCCCTAATTCTTTTTTAGCCCTAGCTTTGTTTGCACCAAAACTAATAACCATGTCAGTCATATAATTGTAGTAGGCTTTAATGTACTTGTCATTGAACCCTTTTACTAAAGATTCGCGTTCAATGCCAAGAAGCGGTTGGTTGATCTGAAAAATGTAATTTTTTAAATAAAAATATTAACTTAAATCTTACTTTATTTTAATTTTTTTTTTGCAAAAACTAATAACGTACATTCAAGACATTCTTGGTACTGTTTGAGAAATCAGTGGCAATAGTAAAAGAAAACAAGTAATAAGTACTGAATCCCTCTTTCTGCATAGCGTAAGTTGCCTGTTTTCAATCAAAGTTTTTCTCTTCCCACAAGTCTGCTTCAAGTAAAGGCCAGCCACCCATTTTTTTTAATTTGCCAAATACTGTATGGAGACCATTTTTTTCGACTGCATCTGTGGAAAATATTGAAAATTCTTTTTTCAATGCATAAAATGTTTGCTTTTTAAAATTTTGAATTTTAAAATGTGCTCACTAGTGTCCATGCAAGCCTTGTAAAAGTTTTTCGATAGTGTGATGAATCTTTGTTCATTGGGTTGAATTGGCTCTTCAAGATTGCTTTTCATTTGCTCCCGAACTTTCTGTTGAAGGGAACTATATCTGTCGACACTATCATCTTCTTTTGGAATTACTGCAGTTTCTAAAAATTTACCACAGGCGAATTTGTAAAAGTCATCGCACGGCGCTACTTTCGGGTCTATACTCTCCCGGATTGTTGTAGCTGGAAAATAATTTTTCAATTGTAAGACCCAATACTAGAAGAAGGTTATTATAATATTATTATTTGTTATATTCTTTCAAGATACACTCTAAACCTTTGATATACGATTTTTTGCACATGCGCACACAGTGCTTAATGACGTCATAGTCAGTAAATGCAACAATATTTATATTGTTTTAAATTTTTTACAAATAAAATAGACAATTCTTTTGCCTGTTTTTTTAAAAATCGAGAATATATTAATTTTCTGCAAATTTATGGAATTTTGAACGCGTTGTTGAAAACTGAAGTTTCCAGTGGATCTTGGAAGTTTAAATTAAAAGAATTAAATTAATTGAATAAGAGAGATGTGGGTCACCTGCGCTTAGTAGAAAACCACAAACTCAATTAAGGGCCGCACAAAAACTACGTTACACTGAAATATAATTTTGGGAGTTTATTTTACAAGTAAAGCATCATAATACAGAATTCCTATTCTTTTTTCTGTACCCACGTTTATCCCTTTTTCAAAAGAACTCTTCTTTTTTCTCCTATTTACAAAAAACTTTACCTTTCTCGTATTTTTGCCTAGGTGCAACACAATAAATAAATTCTTAAAAATTCTAGCAAGTTTTTGTTAAAAATTAAACTGTTCTGTTAAAAATTCATATTATAGACTGAAGATTAAAATATTTTGTTCAAAATTCTTTTTTTTTGTTGAGAATCAGCTATTGTATCTTTGACTGAAAATTAATATTTTTTTATGAATCTTCAACTACTCGATCACAAGTTAGACTACCTTTGTGAAAATTTGTTTAAGATTTAACTATATTTATCGAGAATCGCTCCTTTTTTATGGTTCAGAATTAATTTTTCAACTAAAAGATCAGCTACTCCAATTTTGGTTTGAAAGTGACAGTTTTTAGTCTAAAATTCAAGCATCTGGTTGAAAATGACCTGTTTCTTTAAAAATTAATATTTTTGGGTAGTAAGTTCAGCGGTTTTGGCTTAATATTTCAATATAAACTTAATACTTCAATATAAACTATATATAACTTTTTTAACTAAGATATTTTTGGTTCTAACTGGTCGATTCAGCTTTTTGACATTCAAATTTGGTGAAAATTTTTTTCTATCTTCAATGCAAAATCTTTTTTCTTTGAAAATTCATCCTTTTTAGTGAAGATTTAATCTTTTTTAGTTAGGAATGCAACTATTTGTTCACACGTGCAACTCTTTGGCTTAAAAGTAATCGGTTTTAATTGCGGATTCAATTGTTTTGCTACAAATTTTTTTTTGTTAAATTCAACTACTTTTTATTTAAAATTATGATCCTTTTTTGGTGAAAAATTTCTTAAAGAATCAGCATTTCAGAATCTCCCCTTAGATGTGGAAAATTCCCTAGAAGGTCAGCTTTTTTGGGTATGCAATTAGCCTTAGTATTAAATTTATTTCGAAACAGGTCAGCATAATATAATTATGTATTCAAGTGCGCATAATACGAATCTGACATTAGTTTTTCCTGCAGCTTTCCAGGATTTTTCCCTAGACGCAAAAAATATTCAAGAAACTCAGTTTTGTCGGGTATGAAATAACCAATAGTATTAAGATCGTGTGGAAGCAGGTCAGAGCATGGTATCTTTATGTATATTAGTGCACTAAATGTAAATATGACTTTAATTTCACCAGTACGTCAGGGTTTTTCCCCAGATGCAAAAATTCAACTTGAAAATCAGCTTTTTAGGGTATGAAATAGTCCTTGGTATTGAGATCGTCTGGAAAAAAGTAAAGCATGATATCTTTGTGTATTTGGTTGTAATGAATACGAATCTGACATTTGCCTCCCCCCTCCAAACCCGTGGGAGTTTTTTCTTAGAGACGGAAAGTTTTCTAAAGAATCAGCTTTTTAAAGTATGAAATTTCCCTTGGTTTACAACTCGTCCGGAAACATGTCGGACATGACATCCCAGGTAAAAATATTTGGTCTTGAGTTTGCCTTGGATGTCTTCAATATGTCTTCAAGACCATGATGTCTGGTTCCGCCTCACAAGCTAGACATTGGAGACATACAGAC
>JAUELO010015609.1:0-11277 GCA_032357855.1 Amphibolips quercusostensackenii
ATCGTTCTCCAAGACTTCGAGAAGCGAACTATATTCGTGATCGAATTCTCGGCTCCGGCCAACTACAACATCACGGCTAAAGAGAATGAAAAGGAGGAGAGTTATCAAGACCTTATAAGGGAGCTGCAACGACTGTACCCAAAATACTCGGTTGAAGTAATTATTCTTGTAATCTGTGCTCTTGTAGGTGCAAAACTATTACTGGTACGTAACCTTAAAGCCCTACCCGCGTGCCAAAAATATGCAAAAGCACTTGCGCGTTGGATGCAGAAAGCTGTCATCCTTGGGTCGCTTCGTGTTCTTAAGACACACGAACGTCTCACCGACCTGTCGTTGTGATTTCATCGTGACCTACGGCTACCTATCTCACGGCTGTGAGTGAATCGTCGCTAACTATATCGCGACTATGTATATATAATCAATTGTAAAATATTCAAACTCAGAGGAATTGACAATGAAACTATGCAACATAAAAACAGCTTCATGAAGAGACAGTAGAAAAAGGCTATAAATTGTATTGATTTGAAAAGGGCAAGATACAGAGAAAGAAGAGGACCAAGGGAAGATCACTTCCACTTAACTTCCTTTTTAATTGCTGAAAAATGGCCAAGGAAGAAGATAGAGCTCATTTTCATGATGGTATCTGAAAGATATTAATTAGTGGTATAAGAGGTCTCGAGTGATGTCTGGACCGTTATGACACGTGTGCAGGACAAAGCATTGCAACCTCACTATATGATGTCTGGGGTAGGTTATGGCGTAGGCTTTGGACCTACTCTGTCGGCTTGCGGGTTCGATTCCCGCCTCGCACTCTGAAAGAGCTTCAGCGGCCCATGCGTTAAACACTGGCCTAGCAAGGGAGTTATTTATCTCTAAAGAGTCGGTGAAACAGTACCTCTAGAGAAAAAGGTTCTCTAAGTACTTAAGGCTGTTGCTTTTGGTGGTTCTGAACTTACCTAGACTGTCCGTCCCCCTTCCACCCCTAAATAAGTGTGTGGGAAGTGTATGAAGGAAATAAAAAGAGGTCCAAAAAAAATGTAAGCCCTTAGGAGAAACATTAGAAGCTTCCATTCCAATAAACGTCTATTACTAATCTCTATTTAGAATTCCTCTCATGAATTCATTTAACCCTGAAAACTATTTCCTTAGCCCAGAACTTTATGTTCTGTAGGTAAATCAAAAAATACTCCTGTCGACTGTGTTTTACTCCCAACTATCATCCTAGAACGTAACAAAATAATCATTTTGTGAAATTATGTTTTTGATTGCCTGCCAATTTAAACCTTACATCTCTATTTCTACATAAAGATAAAGTTGGTATACAATCTTGTTCTTTTGTTTAACTTCTGTTTGCCGCATATTCCATTTTCATAACCTTGTACTATTGAATATATGCCAAATTATTAAAAAAATATCAATCTTAGTTTAAAAATATTTTATTGAATGAATTAGTTCCTAATTTCAAACATAAATTTTCGATGGGTGTGCAAAACAACACACTTAATTTGACAAACTCGAAAATCACCTTACAAAAGTTTGCGGATTTCGTCAGATAAAATTGATTTTAATATGTGTAAAATGAAATACATAATGAAGATGCTTGCGCAACGATTAATTATGTAATGAAGTTTAAAATCTGTGATAACGATAGAAAACCAAAGACTTTTTTGTTTTAAATTATAAAGCTTTTATTATACAATTTTTTACAGCGTCTGTTTGTAACGCTTCTGCAATCTCGAAAAAGTTATATAAAGATGATTTTTAACCTACAATATAATCATTCTTGGAAATTATTTTTTAGAGAATGTGAAGCGACTTTCATTTTTTTACAAACCCCTACTTTATGGTTTGAATAGTTAATGCGATTCATTATTTATAAATAATTTTTTTTATAATTAAAGATAAGATTTTTGATCAACGCGCAATGTTCAGAAAACGTGCCCCTAGAACGAGAGAAAAATTTTCTCTCTATTTTCTTTCTTATTTTTAATCAAAGCATTCTGTTTCATTGGTTTACCCACCTAATATTTGAAAAATATATTTCTCTTTTTTTTTGTTTAATTCAATATAGGATCTTTCATTTCGAAAAACTTCACATTTCTGAAATTTTGGATGCAGCAATACGGGTTGAAAAATCCATTCGCTATAATCATTAATTAAAATTGAGAAAACATTGTAACATAATCAAATGAAGCAGTTTAATGTAAATAGTGTACAGAAAAATGTTAAATTTTGAAAAAATACAAAATAGCGTTTGATGACAGAATGAAAAATTCCTCTTTTCTGCAGTTTTACATTAATTTTAGTTTATAACAAAAGTTTCAGAATTTTGCCAGAGATGGCCCTGCAAAGGAACAGTAAGGTGATATATTAATGATTTTAAGAATAACTTTTATATTCCAAAGTTTAGACCCTTTTTCGCATTCCCCTATTCCCCTCTTTTTCACTTTTTAAAAAAAAATTGTTGTCTTATAATAATTGTTTTCAAAATTTGCATGATTTTTGGTTGCAAATGTATTTTTTTAGGGAAGTTTTTCAATATTTGATCAGAAAATTATTTGTTCTCGTTAAAAATCGGAATATTTTTTTGAATGTTAAACTGTTTTCTTAAAAATGTATTTTTTGCTTTCTGGATTCATTTTCTTACTTAAAAAATTCATCTCTGGTTAAAATTTTACCTCTTGTTAAAAATTATTTACTATTTTTGTTTAAATTAATTTCTCAAAATAAAAATATTTACAATAGCTTAAAGAGTTTAAAGCACTTCATATTCTTTGTGAGCAGCCTACTGAAGTACTTAGAACTTTTGCAAAAGAAGATGTTGAAATGAGATCATTTTTGGCCTACGAGTTTAAAGTAAATATGCATCAAAAAATGATTTTTTAATTAATTTCAGATGGATAGTGTTACTTACTCCGTAGTAACGTATTCGAAACATAGATAGTTTTTTTTTTATTCTTGTGTTGAGAAACTATGAGCTCAAGATGGCAGTCAGAAGGCATTTGCGCACTAAATGTGTGACACTCGACCTAAAAAACGGCAATACCTATCCTTCATATCCAGATAAACACCCTGAACCACTTTGGCATTAATTTAGGGCCCTGCCTGTAGGTAGTACTACGCTGCGCTTTGGCTTCTTGCTGTTTGTGTCAACCCGGGCACACAGAAAAAGCCCAACCAACATGCTGGGCTGCCAACGACGCTTCGGTAGCTTCCTTGGTGGGGCGTCCTCCTTAAATGACGGGCATCTTTTTGTTCGCGGTAAAAGATTTGTCAGAGGCTCTTCTTCCTTTGCCGCGCAGAGCTAGCACTGAGGCGTGCCGTCGTACTCAGCAGCCATATGTCCCTCTTTGCCGCATCTTGAGCAAAACCTAGTCCGGTCAGAAACTTTGCACGCCGTTTCCAGTAGCCTCGGTAGCGGTAGCGTCTCATGGCCTCCTTCTTCTTGTGCATTTTAAAGAAAATATAAGATTCCAGAAAGAAGAAAAAGGAAAGAAGGGCGCCGCCTGTATAAAGAAACAACTGGAAGCAGAGAAGGGAGAACATCAGGCATGCTCGCCGCGAGGTGGTCTTTATGTAACCAGCAAAAGTAGTGAACTACTCGGAGATCTTTAAGGAAATTAAACATAAAGTGCAAATGTGACGTTACTCAGTACAAGACACCTTAACGTAAAAAAGGTGTCCTGTAGAGTACACAAGAATATGAAGGCGATAAGATGCTATCGCTGACAAGGCTATGATTATCTGACAGTGGCGAGCAAGGGTTCTGTCCAGACCAGATTCTGCTTAAGATGCGGCAAAGAAGGTCGTAGGTCTGCGAAGTGCGCTAGAGCGACATAGAGCAGGGTTCTCCACAATGCACAGTGTGCAGCCTGACCCAGGATCAATTGGAAAATTTCAGGATCTACTCCTTTTTTTACGGGATACTGAAAGAAAACGTATATCTCCTTAAAAGAAAATTTATGACCCCTTGGAAGAAAATATAAGATGAGAGGGTTTGATTCATACACCTAAGCCACGAGAGCCCCACTTTTTTCTGAAGCGCTAGATGCAGCATTTCGAGGTACCTTGACTCAGGTAAAGGACGGAGGTCCTTCTGATAGTTCTGTATCAAAGCTAAGTAGATATGACCTATTGGCCTGGAATCGCTATTAGATACAGGATCTACCTTTGGACACTCTTGTCATAGAGCTAGCTAGATGACGAAGGCCGACGTTCCCTCAGCTGCACTGTCGCGTTGCTGCGGATAAGGCTAGAATACTCACCAACCCTAAAAAACACAAATATGAAATTGTATTTTAACGGAAGACATATTAGGCCCTCGAAAATATATTTAAAAAAAAAAAACAATTTTTGATGCCTTTTCACTTTGCAATCGCAGGCCAAAAAAAATATTGTTTTAAAATCCTTCGGTCGAACTAAAATTCAGAGTTATTACTTCTGTTGGACAAATAAAACGTTTAGAAACTATTATAAATTATAGACCACTATTGCCAAAATTATTTTTTAGGAATTTAACGGTTTTTTATGATAATTCCTTTTTTTGAAGTCAAATAGTATTGCTTCCAATTCGAAATCGTTTATCGTTGAAATATAAAGTATTATATGTTTTGATGGAAATCTATCTATTACATTCTCGTCATTTATGACTGAGAAAGTATAAGTATTGTCTGAAAATTCACACTGCAGTTTTTCAACTGACCTCTACCTTCTGAGACCCACTGAAACCGAAAATTAAATTTTGACGATGGCGTATGTCTATCTATCCATCTATCCGTCTGTCCGTAGATACGATTACTCTCGAAAAAATAAACGGATCAAATTGAGCCTCGAGACACTTTTTTGAGTCCTAAAAAAAAGAATGAGTTCTTTAAACAGCGTTCCTTGATTACTGGTACAACGGCATTAGTATTAACAGTCATCTAATAGAACTTAATTAATTCAAAAAGAATGTAGAGAATTTGAAATAAATATAGAATTTACCACAAATACGTTTAGTTACATAAAATTTTATGGCTCCGCATTTGATCACCAAAGTTAAGCCGGGCTTGGCTCGATTATACTCAGATAGGAGACATTTTACTAGATGAGATAAATTTATTAATTTTAAATATACCTCAATTTTGAAATGATAATTTAGATGAAATACGAAGGAATCCAAAACAGTTAAGCAAATTCTAACAATTCGAAAAAATTTAACAGAAATAAAATTTGTATAAATTTTTTTTGAATTCGCTAGGCTTCAATACACAGAACTTAAGATAACATATTTTTATATGCTTCAACAAATACTGATATTTCTCTTCTATTGCAATTAATTTTTGACCTTCATTATTGTACAAATGTCATAAATTTTAATGAGATAGGGAGAATAAGAATGCGGCAATGCTTATGTGAAGTGTAACATTTCCGACAAAGTTCATTCGTTACACTAACTGTCGAAATTCCTCAAAGGTAGATTCTTTGATTTTTTCAGAATGTGGACGCTGATTGCTTTTTTGTGTTTTATCTTAGCAAATTGCCCTAATCCTATTGGTAAATATATGACCTATCATTAAAATTCTAGTTTTGATAGCAGTGTTTTTATATCTTTTTCGAAATTGTTCAAACGTCAGTTACTGTTTTTACATTCTTGTCATGATGAGAAGTTATTGTTTTTATGTAAAAATTGATCGGCCAAGGCAAATTTAAGCCTTTCATCTTTATTTGATAACAAAAATAAAATTTTTTTGAGAAGAGTACGGGTTTTCAAGAAATTCCTAGATTTAATCCAAAATACCTAGAATTTATAAGGCAACTATTCAGAAGAGCTTTTCAACTGTTTAAAAGTTGTTTTATAATTTATTAAATTTTTCATTAAAACATAAGTTAGTAAAAATGGATTTATAAGTATTAGTAGTGACTCTTGAATCGATTTGGACTGAATTTGCACAATTTACAGACAAAAGCTGTTTTGTAATTGAATTCATAAAATATAATATATAAATTGTTATTGTATGAATGAATTTTATAGAAAATTTTCCATAGCAGGTAGTTACATTAAAATAAATCAAGTTTTTATTATTTAAACCTTTCAATGATTGTACGTAAATGTCACAAGGTTATCACTTTTATTAATTCAATAAAAACTGATAATTGGTGAAACAAATTTAATTAACAAATGCGCTGTCTGGCTGGTTTTAGAGGTAAAAGCTTAGATTTTCGACGTACTAAAGTTTGAATAAATAATTTTTCAATGTTCGCAAAACCTTCATGACAATCAACAATTTTTTTTCTTGAAAACGATTGCTTAAGCAAATTTTTATCATTAAAGGCATTCTTTAGGAAAAAATTTGCGTTTCTTCAGATTTTCAGCAGACTGCTGTTTAGTAATAACTCTGTGCTATAGATCGATAGCAAGTGATAATTTTTTAAACAAAATTATTTTATAAATGGCTTTTTTAACGTTTTCTAAATTTAAAAACTTGGTTTTTTTTAAGTAACCAACTGTCAGTAACTAATTTCTAGACTTTTTTCAGATTCCTTGATGACGATCCACTATTGCTATTTTCATTGATAATTGTATAGACAGCGCAAAGCCATTACCAATTAACAGTCTGATAATACCTTTAATAAACGCATTTATTTTTTAAAAAATGCCTAAGATGATAAAAAATTGTTTGAACAATTTTCGTCAACAATCAAAGTTGTTGATTGTCATATAGGCTGCCTAAGAGTTTGAAAATGAATTATTTACGTTCTATTACTTTTATAAAAATAACAAGTTTTTACCTCTTAAAAATAGACAGAGAGCGCATTTGTTGATTCAATTTGTTTAAACAATCATTAGATGTTATTGTATAAATAAATCTTATAATCAGTATAACTAAAAAAAAATCTGCCTGCTACGTGCGCGCATTCTCATCGCACGCGGCTCGCTTAGCTCGCAAGTTTGAGCCCGCTCAGGGCGCGCGTCTGTTTTATCTCGGGCTTCGCGCTCGATAATATGTATACCCCGGGCTTTGCGCTCGAATACTGTTTCCCTTGCGCTTCGCGCTTAATTTTTCATATGTATTTATATACTTTTTTGATTATTAATACAATAACAATCATTCATTTTATATTTTTGTGTACAGAAAAATTTCTGCACGATTACGATAACCTTTGATATAATTATAACATCTTTGGAATGCTTTGCATTTTTCTCTACAAAGAAAAGCTTTTAATTTCTCGAGCAAGAATTTTGGTTTAACTTACTGAAAATGCTCTCAAAAACCTAAAATTTTATTTTTGGTTAAACAGAGTTTGTCTTAATCATAGAAAACTATATTCACGGCCGATGTCATCAACTCAGATTAAGATGTTGATCATTAATTAGTCTAATTTAATCAGTAGCTTGCGTTCCATGATCTCCTAAAGTATGATCAAAGAGAATTAATCACTGTTTCACTTAACCGGTCGACTTTGTCAGGTTCACAAAGTTACTTGGCAATTAACGCTAATTGTCAGAGCAGAACCTTTAAAATCGAAGTTTCCACGTGAGCACTAGGAGTATGATCATACCGAATGTGGATCATTTTTATAATATTTTTCATCATATCTCAGCTTTTGTTTTTATTAATATGTAGATGAAAGAAACCATGAGGCAAAAATATTTTTAATAGAGCGTCCCTAAAGTGTGAACAATTGTGTTCCTATAACCTCACATTTCTTACTTACTTCTTTCTCTACATCACATGACTTGATTGTCAATTTGCACCGTGCGCGCGCAAGAAACTTAAACTTTCTCCTTGTAGCGTCAATTAGAATCACTGTGACGGGTTAATTTTAGAGTTACTACTTTAAGGATTATTATTAGCTAGAGTTAAAATTTACATGCTGTAACGCATCACAATTTAATCATGATTGAAACATTGATTAAAAAACAATCATGATTAGCTAATCATGCATTTAATCAAAGTTGGTGAAACCGGTCCTTGAAATTGAAAGAAGGACGCTAAGTGATAAGAAAATCCATTGTTTATTAGCAATTTAATTTTTCACGAAAAAAATGAAAACTTTGCGCCCTATCAAAAAATGATAACAAATTTTTAGGTTTTTCTCCGTATAAATCACTTTTTTTTCGTCGCTTGTGTCATTAATTTAAAAATTTAATTTTTAATTTTTAATGTTGTTGTTTTTCACCGAAACTTGGGAATCCTAACTTTTTCTTATTTTTTGTGTGACCAAAAAATTTAATTTTCGATTTCTTAAAGAAATTCCAAAATTTGTTGTGATATTCTTTTAGGGCTCACAGGATCTTTAAATATTCATACAAAATTATCAAAAATTCTGAGAATGCTCTAAATTTTTAAATTTCCATCCAAAATAGCTTGTCTACGAACTCGATCTTCCTTTTTAGGTTCTACAAAACTGTGCCAAAGCACAATCGAATCTAATCAATCTTAGGAAAATTAACATGCATACAGGATACTACAGACTACAGACTACAGACCGATAGACAAACACCTTCATAAAAATAGTTTTTTCTGACTCAGGGTGTCTCAAAACGTAGAGATTTGATAAAAGTTGGCAAACTTAGAGTTAACATAAAACTAATACTGTCTTATTAGGATGAGAATGTAAAAAGAAAGATCAAATTTGTTATACAGCTATTGTGGATAAAAATGTAAAAAGCTAGAGCATATAAACAATTTTTCAAAACCATTTATTTCAAGATTATGGTAGATAAAATATTACTCTATAAATTGATTATAAAAATTAAACTCAATTCAAGTCTTAAATTTACCAAATTCATACAAAAAACTTTTGTTTCATTGTCAGTGCAAAACAAACCAAAAAATTTTTTGACAAATATAGTTTGAACCTACTATAGAATACTTAACAAATAACAAATTATACCACATCTTTAAATATTTTTTAAATAAGTTTGACTTCTTGCTGCACATGTCCTAAGGTAACCGTGCTAATTTGTAAAATACCATACAATCCAACTTCAACAACAATCCTTTCCTTCTTGTTGCAGAGTTAAGTTCTCAGTCCAAATTTTCACCTGATAGCAACCGTGCTTCTGGTTCCCCTTTTGGCGGAGCTTCTTCTACTTCTGAAAGAAATTATCGACCTGAGATTGACTTGAATCGTCCTGTGATTGACCTAAATCGTCCTGCGATTGATCTGAATTGTCCTCCTTCCGAGTCCTTTTCTCGTGCCAGGTCCAAGTCTCCTCGGGCCAGATCCAGTTCTCTTATTGCCAGGCATCCTCCTCCTTCCAGTTTTAATGCTTTACCTATAATGCTTCCATCTCCTGACGGACATGGATGTGGACTATAACAACTCAGATTTATTCGACTTATTCCTAATTCGAACTTATCCCAGATATTTGAACTTCGCAGATATAATTTCCCTGACAATAAATCACTTCAAATGAAAGCAGGGACAAATACGTATGAGCCTATGCTAACCCAAGAACAAATTGTTTTATCAAAATACAATGGTTACGTCTTCGCACGCTTGGAGTCTACAGATGTTATTTCTGGAATATATAAGCGTTTTGATAACGATATAAAACGTGTAAAAATAAACATGTTCCGCCAAAGTGTTACCCTATTGACCCCAGAAGAAATCGATGAAACTCCCGTGGGTCGTTACCGCCCAATTATGAGATATTTTAGAGTAGAGCTTGCAGAAAATTAATTTTGTTCGTTGGTAGTTCACTTAATTGGTTGCAAATTCAACTATTTAATGTAAAATTAACTTTTTTGATATAAATTCGTATTTTTATGTCAAAGATTGTAACTATTTCATTGAAAAGTCACCTTTTTTGAATGCGTCTAGCTGTTTTTGTCTTCTGCTCGTTTAAACGTTACTTATTCATCACATTTTTTATTAAGAATGTATCTCCGTTAGTGGGAACTATTGTTGGATATTTGAATTGATATATCTTGAATATTTTAATATCTTTGTGAATATATTTCCAAGAATCTTTGTGAAATTATATTTATATAACCTTGAAAACAAATTAACTTAAATCATCAATATTTATTTGATATTTTTACGCAATATTAAAAATATTTTTCCCCTCAAACTAAAAAACTAAACGAATATCATACGCACTAGTCTGAGAAACACACTACAAATCACTACAAAAAGATGAAAGTATAGTCGCAAACATTTTTTTTAATATTCGGAACAGGGTTCTTTTTAAATAAAAAGTTTTGGTTTATAACATTTTTTTAGAAGCTTAGACGAAGTTCGCTTAAAACTTTTGAAAACTAACTGATCTTTTTCATGTTTTTCGGACTCCATTTTTTACTTTTAACAAAACTTTGAAGGCCTAGTATGAGCACAAAACGTTTCGGGATATTCTCTAGTGAAATTTGAGACGATTTCGTTTTTAAAGTATAAATGTATGTTAGACAATTGTAAAAATTGTACTGTCCGCAATCTTAAAGCTTTTTATAAGATTTTGGACTAATCAAATCATCGATTGATTTTGTATTGTCAAACTTCCGAAGGAGTCGAACCTGCTTACTGGTTGCTTCCTATCATTTCTTTCTGAAAGCCTACATTGCTTATTTGTATGTGTATTTTAAAGTGTAAAGTGAGATTTATTTCGGCAGTTATGACGACCAAAAAAGAGCTTAATTTTTTCTTAATATCAGTGCAAAACTTTTTATATATAAAGAAAAGCTCTAGGAATATTTTTTTCTACAGCGTCAAGGATGATTTGACTAATAACAAGAATCTTTTAGACACAGTCGACAAGATCTTCGAGGAGGCTAACATTATTATGATTAATTGTTTTAAAAGAACTCTGATAACATTTACAAACTCGAGATTCAAATATGAAATTTTTAAAAAGGCTAAAAATCTGCGCTGTTTAAAAATATCTTTCGCAAATGACTTCACTCACAAACGAGGAGAAATACGCGAGAAGCTTTGAAATTATCAACGAAATCTGTAGAGTTTTGAGAAGTCTTCAACAAAATAAGGACCTTAAATATACATGGATAAACAATATTACGATGTATGTTCAATTGCAAAATTTGTGTCAGAGAAAAGTAAGGATATTTGTCAGTCCGATGAGGGTATGTCAACGTCTTTCTTAAGCTCTACTGCAAGCAGGAAAAGAAAAAGAAGATGCCTGCTGAAAGCAGATTCTTCCAGCACAGATATCAGTAAAGAAATAAAGCATACTAATAAAGAAATTCGATAACATTTTTTTTAAAGGAAGCGACGAGTGGAGAAAAATTCAAATCAATCTCAAGTTCATAAACAGTTCGCCAAAAGTGCCAGCGA
>JAUELO010015630.1:0-11276 GCA_032357855.1 Amphibolips quercusostensackenii
GGGTGTCCCAGACTCAAGTGTACGGACTTATATAACAGTATAAACATTTGAAAAATAAATCGAAAATTCCTTTTTCAAAAATCAGTTAAAGTCTTAGTTTTTGAATCATTAAGTAGATAAGCTGGACTAATCAGAAGAGCGATGCTTGTACGTGAGCAGGAGTCTACCCTAGTGTTAACGAAGCAAAGGCCGAGGTGGGGTTCGCGACAGTCACTAAACTACGTTGGACTCCCTCTCACGTACACGCATTGCGATTCTGATTGGTCCAGCTTATATAATTAATAACTCAAAAACTAAAACTTCAACAAATTTTTGGTAAAGAAATTTTTGATTTATTTTGAAAATTTCTATACAGCTATATATGTCCGGACACTTAAGTCTGGGACACCCTGTATAGAATACTCATCATATATGATCCAAGCGATCATGATTACAAAGAATTTTAAGAGTTCACAAAAATTTTATGTAGCTTTAAAGAGTTTTGCGGGATTTTAAAAGATTTTAAGATCAATTTCTAAGAATTTTTGGAAAACTTCAAAAATACGTAAAAGAAAGGTGTTGACTAGTATCACGGACTTTTCAGTAACGTTAGCCTTGCACGACCTGGAAAAGTGGTTAATTTTACAAAAAATTTAGTAACGATAAACAGTTCGTAAACAAAAAAAAAATTTTCCAGAAATTTCAAGGTATTTAAGCCCATTAATGCGCATAGGCACATTTTTGTGCACACATTTTTAAGTATACAATTCTCTTGAAAAAACAAAGTTATTTGTGACTAAAGTCCTACATAAGGGGTTTTCAGGGGTGCTCCTTCAGAATCTGCAGTTTATTTTGTAAAAAAGATTAAATAACTTTATTATTTTTGAGTTAAATAAAAAGTCTTCCTGAATTTAGATAATCATATTACTGCCAGAAATCGCGGTAGAAATGTCTGACGTTTTCAAAACCCTGGTTTTGAACTTTTTTCCCCTCATAGTTTTTCCAAATGGCCCTTTCCGTGAAAGAGCGTGGTGTTAAACTTCATGTTTTTTTCAAAAATTATAAACTTAACGAAAAAATTTTATTGTACGAAAATTGCTTAGAATTGCTAAAAAAGTACGTATGAATTTTTTCAGAAGGTTTTAGGTCAATTAGGAATTTTTTAACTTGATATTGAAATGTAAAAAGTGCTCAGAATCATTCAAGGAACACTTTTGATTTTTCTCATAAGTTTCTGAGACATTCTTTTGATTTTTCAAAATTGGTTATGAATAAAAAAATAAAAAATTTGCCTAAAATCTTCTGGTAAAATTCATGTGTATTTTCTGGGAAATTTAAAGCAATTTTCGTATTATAACATTTTTTCTCTCAGTTTATACTCTTCGAGAAAAAAATCATAAGGTTAAACATCATGGTGTTTCACAAAAACGGCCATTTTGGAAACAATAAGAGGGAAAAACAAGTTCAAAACCAAGGTTTTAAAAACGTCTGACATTTCGTCCACGATTTTTTGGCGTAATATGATTATTCAAATGCAGGAAGTATAACAAGAATTGATTTAAAAAAATTATAAAAAAATTTTGAATTTTTTTTTATCTCAAAAATAATAAAGATATTGATTTTTTTTACAAAATGAGTTGCAGATTTTAAAAGAGCACCCTGGCAATTTTCCCATATAGGATTTTTGTCAAAAATAAATTTGTTTTTCTCAGAGAATTGTGTACTTAAAAATGTGTGCACAAATATGTGCATTTGCGCATTAATGGGTTGAGAAACTTGATAGGATTTGACTGAAAATCTAGGTATTCGCAGGGATTTTAAGGGATTTCAACGCATTTTTACAGGGTTTTGGATGTTTTTCAGCACTTTCAATTATTTTCAAAACATATTTATTTTTTCAAATACTTCGTTTATGGGTGAAGATACATTATTGACGGCATAGAAAGAATGCATAGTCCATAGTTTCGTGCATATCCTACGAAAAAACTGTAATAGGAAAAAAGAACATTTTCAAGCTCTTAAGAATGCCCGGGAATTTTTTATTATACCTGAAAATATTTAAATTTATTTAAAATTCTATTAAATTATTAGAAATTATTTAAAATTATTTAGAATATTTTAAAATACCCTTAAATACATAAAATCCTTTAAAATCATTTGACATACACTGACATTTTTTAAACTTTTGAAAAATAATTGGATTTTTTTTAAATAACTAAAAATATGTAAAATTCTATAATATTTTTCCAAATTGTTAAAATCAATAAGAAATTCCTTGGAATGCCTAAAAACAATTTTTAATCAATAACATACTTTGAGACATTTTGACATTGCTCCAAATGATTAAAATACTTAGAAGTCTGTGAAAATCTTTTCAATCTCTTGAGATTGCATTAGAATCTTTTTAAATTCTCAAAAGTATTTCAAAACCTTTGGAATTATTTTAAATTTCAGTTGAACACTAATTTATGTCTCTTCGATTATGGTATTCCGGGAACAGACGCCGCGCTGTGGTCTAGAGTAAATGAATCCGCGGGGCCAAGGGGGGAGGTCGTTAGCTGTCAGTCAAGCGTGGAAGAACAGGAGCGTTGCAATAAAGTACTATACCTTAAAGTCGTAGCTGGGTAACTGCGTCATGACGTTGCGTCACAGTTGACTCGCGAAAGTGAAAGCACACACGTTTGCCTAGCGAATAAGCACGATAGCGCGATCTCATCAAACAGTAGTGGAGCTTTAAAGCCAACTAGAGCAGATCGGACCAAACGAATTATTTCATGCCTTGACGCAACAAACTAATTAAGTGCGATCGACTGTGCCTGTGATACTAACGGACCACAAGTTTTTTAACTGCACATGTACCGGAACGCACGGGTCTATTTAAAAATATTAGGTATGCACTCGTAATATTACATTAACGATAAATCCTTTAAATGAATTGGCTATGTCTTAAATTTGATTTAATTAATTTTTAAGGTAGAAATTCTTTTTAAATATCTATATGTATTATTATTATTGACAGTATTTATTGATTTTAAATCGACCCGCGATTTTTGTACATGTGTGATTAAAAAAGTGGCAGTCTATTGACGCTTGCATCACTGCTTAAAAAGTTTTGCTTTAAGTTTAAAGGCTCGCGCCCACTGCAGCGTTTCATAACCTCAAAGTGTCAAATTTTGGCAAGTGTTTTTCAAGGTGTTTTGTTGCAAAATAGTGATGTGCTTTTGGATATTGTTGTCTTTGAATGAATTAGGCAAGTAGGCTACAGAGGTGATTCAGTATCCGGACCGATTATTCAAGAGAAAGATCTTATATTAAACGAAACGCTGAACGGTCCGCAAACTTTTTAATTACGTAAGCAAAAAAAATATCTATGTTAAAGTGTAACAGCAGAACTTCTTTTTTATTTTCATTGAATACTCAGTTAAATCTTTTTGCCGTATTAAAATAAAGATTTTCAAAATATTTCCTACTACGCAGAAAAATCCACCGGTGACGGTTCATCATATGCCCCTAACTGCTTACATACCGGTGGACGTCAAATGATGCCCACCGTCAGTCCTAAAAGAGATGTATTTGAGTTCAACTGTATTAAAGTAAATTAAAAAAATGTCTTAGGATCTTCTGAAATTACATAAAATTTTTCAAATCCTTTGAAATTATTTAAACCTCTTAAGATTGCCTTTGAATCTTTCAAAATACTCAAAAAAATTCAATTCCTGGGACATTTTTTAAGCACTTGAAAATGGCTTGAAATCTTTTAAAATGCAGGAAAATATTCAAATTCTGGTTAAATAAATACAATAATTAGAAGTTTCTTGGAATCTTCTAGAATGCCCTAAAATACTTTTAAACCTTTTGAATTACCTTAACATTTTTCAAACTATCAAAAGTTACTTGAGTTTTTATCAAGCAACCGAAAATCTCTAATATTATTTAAAATCTTTTAAAATAATTGATATTAATTAAAAAATCCTTGCAATATTTTTAAATATTAAATCATCTTCAAAATACTTTAAAATGTTAAAATTATTTTTAAACCTTTTTAGATCCGGAAAAATTTTTGAAATCTTTGGAAAACACTAGAATTTTTTTTTAATCTCTTTAGAATGCTTTATGATATTTTGAAATCCTCTAGAATATTTTAATCCTATCAAAATTTATTTAAATTATGTAAATAAAATACAAATCTTTTGAAATATTTAAAATTTCCTACATTTTTTCAATTCCTTTAAAGTTTTTGAAACTTTCAAAATGCCTTGCAATTTTTGTTAGTGCACTAAAATATTTACATTTATTTAAAATATTTTAAATTATTTAAATAAATTCAACATTCTTTAGAATCATTTAAAATACCCTAAAACTTTTAAATCCTTTAAAATCTTTTGAAATACGTTCACAATTTTTTAAGCTTTTAAAAAATACTTGGATTTTTTTTAATAAACAAAAATCTATAAAATTCTTTAACATATTTCTAAATTATTTCATTCAGTTGACAATTTCTTAAAATTTTTTGAAATATCATTAAATCTTTAAAATGCTGTGGGATATTTGAAATAGCTCGAGGTCTCTTAGTAACCTTTGAAATCATTTAGATCTTCGGAAACTATTTAGAGCTCTTGTAAATGTTTTGGTTTCTTTTAAAAAAGCCAAAAAATATTAAAATACCATTGAGATTCTCTTGAAGCATTAAAATAAATTATAGATCAACACATTTTTAAATTTTTTACAAAAAAAATTTATTTTTACCCAAATAAATGGATTTTTAACCAATAATTTTATTGTTACATTTCGAACCAAAAAAATATATTTTTTTAAAAAGTGCTTCTACTTTCTACCAAGCAGTTAAATTTTCAACAACAACAAATCTGTAAAAAAAGATATACATTTCAAAAAATAGTTGAATGTTCAACTGAAAAATTTAAGTATGCAGTCAAGAATGAAATAGTTGAATTTTTAGTTACATAAATTAATTTTCAACAAAAAAACGAGTTTTCAACATAATAGTTCAATTTTTACAAAATAATTTACATTTTAAACCAAAAAGATGATTTTTTAAGCAAGAAAATTTTCAAGAAGAATATTTGTGTGGATACCAAGTGAATTACTTTGAATTACTCTGAATTTCAAGTCAATTACTAATGATCAGACCTAGATTACATTGGATTACAACTGGATTACTTCAAAATAAGTGAGAAATTAGGTTTTGCGATTTTACTGATAATTATGATTGTTTGTAATTTTTGAAATACAAATTGTTTTTGATACATAAAACGCTACTTTTGGCTGATTATTAGATGTCAACTGTAACTTTCTAGCATTATTCTTAGCGACGATAGTTATAAGCAAAAAAAATTTGTTTGAACTTTTAGTTTAATTAAATTGCACTTTCACCTCGCTCTAAGTTGAAACTGGAAAAAAGTAGAATATTTGAAAAAATCTACAACTAACTAGCACTATTTTATTCAATATGAAAAGCCCTATCCAAAAACGGTTTAAACCAAGATTTTAGGAGTTTTTAAAAGATACAATTCTTTGCTGAGGATTTTTTCCGCACCTTACGTCAACTGTTCAAAATTGAAATTTTCTATTTTTTCTTAAGCATTTTCGATGAATAAAATAAAAATAAGAATTTCTATCCAAAACATAGCTAGGGAAAATTTTGTAGGACTGTTTAAAAGCTGCAAATTTTCATTAAAAGTTTTCTTCGCATCTAACGTCACTTGGCTCAAAATTTGAATTTTCTATTTTTTTTCATAGTATTTACGATAATCAAAAGCAAAATATTAAGTATAATCGAAAATCGTAAAGAAAAATTTATAGATCTTTTAAATAGTGACAATCCCTTTCTTAGACTTTTTGAG
Source organism: Amphibolips quercusostensackenii (assembly GCA_032357855.1). Classification (NCBI taxonomy): domain Eukaryota; kingdom Metazoa; phylum Arthropoda; class Insecta; order Hymenoptera; family Cynipidae; genus Amphibolips; species Amphibolips quercusostensackenii. The sequence goes on from JAUELO010015630.1 coordinate 5,841, forward strand.
TGATCTGTCGTCGTTAGTCAAGGAATGTTGATTAACAAAGTAGTTTTTTCTTTCAAGATTGAAAAATAGTGTGCTAAAGCTCGATTTGATCCGCTTTTTTTTCAAGATTTACTTGATGTTTGGCTTCAGGGTGCAGTGGGAAAAAAATGACTTTTTTAGTTCAAAATAACATACAGCCCATAAATATCAACCGATTTGGACAACATAGTACGAAAAAGCAGCTAATAAGATTTTCAAGAGAGTCGTTGAGCCCGATTTTAAAATTAGGCTTTCGGTTTTTTTATAAATAAACAAATATGACGAAAAAATAGTCCATTTTTTCTATTTGATGTTCATGGTGCTCATCAATAACAGGCAATTAATCGCCTAAATTTTATAGAGTAACATTATTTATGATGTTCCAATATTAATTTATAGACAAAAAATATTTTTATAAATAAATTATTTGTTTGAAAAATTGTTTTTACAATTTTTCATAATTTTCAGTTTCTTAAAGTTAAGTCGCAATGATTTTGAATGAAAAAAAATAAAATGATGAAGGAATTTTTTCTTGAGTTAATTGTTGCTAATATTATAAACAAACTTAATGAACAAATGCATTATTTGGAAATTTTCCTACAGAAAAATTCTTTTTTTTTTACTTACATTTTTTGAATTAGGAACTTGATGATAATTTTAGCAAAATTTATAATTTTTCGATTATTTTAATGATTTTTTTAGGCAAATTCAATAAACAAATGCACTATTCGCGCATCAATCGACAGAAAAATCCGTTTTTTTTCAATGCTAGCCCTTTTAGTTGAAAATTTTATGTCTATTCGTGATTAGTCATTAATTTTATAATTTTTAAAACGAATTCAACAAAGAGATGCATTATCCAAGCATTTGTGGACAGAAAAATTCGTTTTTTTCGATGTCAGTATTTTCAATGAGTAACTTCACGATGATAACAACAAAAGCCATAATTAGTTGAAAAAAATTTCTTTAACCATTTTTCTATGGCAGATGACGAAATTATGCATTTATTTACGTAATTTAAAAGAAATTGTCATTGATCAAGCAATTATGAATTTTGCTAAAATTATCATAAAGCTCCCAATTAGAATAGTTGACATAAAAAAAACAATTAATCTGTCGAAAAATGCCTAAATGATGAATTTAAAAAAAAAAATTTTTTAATCATAAAATTTATTAACTAATTATAAATGTTCCTGAAATTGCCATAAAGTTCCGAAATAAAAGAACTGGCATTAAAAAAAAAATATGCCGAAAAACGCGTGAATAATGCATTGGTTTATTAAATTTGTTTAAAAAATCATAAAATTATTAGCAAATTATGAATTTAACTGAAATTATCACAAAGTTCCTAATTTAAAACATTGAAATCGAAAAAATTGTATTGTTCTTTAGACAAATGCGTGATTAATGCATTTTTTTATTAAATATGTTTGAAAAATCATAAAATTTATTAACTCAATAAGAATGCTGCTAAAATTTCATAAATTCCCCAACTGAAAGCACTCGCTTTGAAAGAAAGGAATTTTTCGGGCGATAAATGCCCAAATAATGGTTTTGTTTATTATATTTGTTTAAAAAAATTCTAAGAATTATTAAAAAGTCATGAATTTTGCTAATATTATCATGAATTTTCTATTTAAAGAATGTACATGGAATGAAACAAATTTTTCTGTAGAAAAAAGCCTGATTAATGCATTTGTTTATTTAATTTGTTAATAATATTAACAATGATAATTCCTAGAAAAAATTTCTTTATCATTATATTTTTTTTATTTAAATTTATTGCAATTAACCTTAAAAAAACCGATGATTATAGAAATTCATAAGAAACATTTTACAAACAAGTTTTTTATTTATAAACAATTTTTTTGTTAATTATATGATATGAGAATATCTTAAAATAATTTTACTCTGTGAAATTTAGGCGATTTCAATATTTTCCTGTTATTGACGAGCATCAGGAACTTCAAATAGAAAAAATGGCCATTTCTTTATTATGTTTGTTTATTTATAAAAACTTGAAAACCTTATTTTAAACTTAGGCTTGACAGCCTTCTTAAATATCTTATTAGCTGTTTTTTAGATTTATTTTGTCAAAATCAGTTGATATTTACAGGCAGTTATTTTTTCCCACTGTTTTGATTCTCAAAACGCGGAAATCCGTTAAAAAATTAAGGTCTGAAATTTTGAACTATTCTAATACTTTCAGAATCATAAATGATAATTTGTTTTAGAGCCATAAAATAAATTTCAAGTGAAAAATATAAAATAGAAAAACTTCTATTCAAACAGTTAAATTTTTAACCAATGAGATAAATTTACTCTCTGAAATGACTAGTTTTCAAAAATACATCTGAATTTTCAAAGAAGTTGTCAATCTTGCAACTCAAAAAGACAAATTTTTAACAAAAAAGTCTAATTTACTAGTAAAATAAAGCTTTCACCAAAAATTTAATACTGAAATTCATAAAAGAAAAATTAATTTTAAAGCAAATAGTTAAATTTTCAGTGGAGAACATTCTTTTTTGTCTAGGAAGAATATTTCGGATTACTTCGGAATATTTCGGAATACTTGAGAATACTTCAGATGACCTTTAGTGTGAAGAATATTAAGGAAATCCAGAAATACGTAGGAAAATTTACAGAATATATAAGAATATTTCGAAAGTCTATGAGGAATATCGAAGTAGTCCACTTCTCGGATTATTATTGCAATACTTACCAATTTCTTTGAAAAATAGCAAGGCGATGGGCACGAGAGTACAGAAAATGGCCCTCATTTTATTTGTTCGTGGATGCGACTTTCCCTATCCGAATGACGTACTGGCAACTTTTGATTTTTTTTTAATACACTAGCTAATATATAATAGCTGTTTGACGCACTCACATACGTAGTTAGCGAAATTGAAAATAGGTGAGTCTGTTTACACTAATTAACTTTTATTTATTTTTCCTGAAATTGTCCTCAATCTTAGAAGATTACAATGTTTCCTGGGTCTTGAATGTTTCATAACTGCATTTCAGTTTGGGGGAAAAAGATTTATAGCTATACCAGTGCTTCCTATCTTTGATCTAGTTTCATACCATGTTGAAAAAAGATTTTCTGGTTTCGGCACATATATCTTATACATATACAATCTACATCCGAAAATATATATATATATATATATATATATATATATATATACATACATATACATATTTACACAGAAAATTTTTGCCTAATGTTGTAAAATAGTAGAAACAATTGATCTGAGAAAGCCCGAAAATTTCCGGATTTTATCAATTTTGCCGCTTGAATTATTGAAAATAGAAATTATTACATTCATTAAACGGAACTTTTATAAAATGTATTTAAATAAGCGGGTCTATATAAATAGGAGCATTAAAGAATCCCTAAAGCCACCCCAAGGTACCCTTAAATCCTTGAAGTACTGCCTTTTACTCCCCCCCCCCTTAATTGCAATAAATGCTGATTTAAGGCTTTCATCGGTGCAGATGTTAGTGGTGCAATTGAAGTTCCCGCATTTCTTTTTAAAGTCTGAAAGGTCAAAAATTAATAATTTACAATCTAAAACTTTTTAGCTACTGTCTCCTTCTGGAATGAATCCAACCTGAATATCTTTAATTTTCTTCATAACTTTAACCGCATTCTCAGCTGCGTGAACTTGTGCAGTTTTCCTGTTTTGAGGCTTTGCAACCTTTGTGCTAAAATTTTTTTCGTTGCTCGCTTAAAGCCAGATAAATCATTAATATTTTAATGTGTCTTCTAACGCATAGACTTGCAGACATGCAACTGTTATTGACCTCTCTCTCTATTTTACTTACATTAAGATAGCACCTCTACAATCGAAATTCCCAAATTTCTTTGTATCAGAATTTTGGACGTTTTTTTTGCCTTTTCTGGTCTGTATTGACGATTTTTGGGATCCACTACTTTTTTTGAAAATTCAAATTTTGAGTGAAGGTGCTGGCTTGACTCAAGCCAGCATCTCCATTATATAACAATTTTAAAAAATTCAAAATCAAATACGACAGAATTTTTGACTTTTTTGGGCTCTTGAACGCGCCAAAAACCAATTTTGAATAACCGCACCTACTAACAATAAAACTACCTGCTATGAGAAAACTCAAACTCGGAAAAAACAAAGCACGCCAGAATTATGGTCTTATTTCGGGCTCTCAAATGCACGAAAAAAATTCCAAAAACTACCCGTATGTGCAAAAAACCACCCCTTGCCATGATTAAAATCTGCAAAGAATGCGCATCCGAATTTTTCGCTCTCGAATGCACCGCAAAAAATTACAAAAACCACCCCTACGTACAAAAAAAACACTGCCTTAGTAAAAACTCAAACCTGGAAGAAAACAAAATAGAAAGAAGTGCTGAGCTTGTCTTGGGCTTTCGAAGGCTTTAAATTTTTTTTGCGAAAACAACCCCTACATCTAAAAAATCAAACACCTGTCTATGAATTCGTATTTGAATTTTTGAGGAGCCCCAAAATCAGAGACACTATTCACCCTATACAATTCCGAGTAAAGATAATTTTTCGGCAAATTCGTACTGACAATGTACCGAGAGTATACAAAGAGATAATTTTTTGACAAAGTCGAATCTGCGTCGTGTCATGAGTTTTTTCACGTTAAGGGCTTAACTCCAAAAATCGGTGTTGGTATTTTTGATGAGCCCAAAAATTAGAGATCCGACTTACACTGTAAAATCCTCAAAAATATATTTTTTTGACAAAGTCATATCTGCCTAGTGTCTAGGTGTTATTTTTTAACGTGAAGGGTTGAAGCCAAAAAATCACAGATCCGATTAACACTGTAAAATCATCAAAAAGATTATTTTTTGATAAAAAAAAAAAACATCTGCGTGGTATCAAGAGGTTGTTTTTTGACGTTAAGGGTTGGAGTCCAAAAATCAGACTCTATGCACACAAGGCTCCAACCCTTAATGTTAAAAAACAACCCCTTGACACCAGGCAGATATGAATTTGTCAAAAAATAATCCTTTTGAGGATTTGACAGCGTAAATCGGATCTGTGATTTTTGGGCTCCTCAAAAATACCAACACGGATTTTTGGGCCCCAACCTTTAACGTTAATCAACAACCCCTTGATACCACGCAGATGTTTTTTTTTTGTCAAAAAATAATCTTTTTAAGGATTTTACAGTGTAAATTGGATCTGTGATTTTTGAGCTCCTGAAAAATACCAACCTTGATTTTTGGGCTCCAATCCTTCACGTTAAAAAACAACTCCTTGATACCACGCAGATATGACTCTCAAAAAATAATAATTTTTAGAATTTTCCAGTGTAAATAATGTCTCTGATTTTTGAGCTCCTCAAAACTACGTAGATCGATTTTTGGGCTTCAACCCTTAACGTTAAAAGACCCCCTTGATACCATGCAAA
>JAUELO010015645.1:0-11275 GCA_032357855.1 Amphibolips quercusostensackenii
GGATCTTGATCCTTTCTTATGGTTTAGCCAAGGTATTGATTCACATCATAATCGTTTTTTCTATCTTTTTTTATTTACTCCTTGGCAAAATCATACTATCTACTTAATTGTGTTTTGTTTTATTATAATGAGCTTGTGAATTATTTTTAACAGAGTGCAGAAGTCAAGAATCATGTGCCTTAATTCTAAATTTGAATTCGATCCCGTAATATGCAAAATAATGTAGCCACCCTAATTAATATCGTTACGATTACTCTCCTTACTCACTCCCCCATGTAGTTTATCTTACATAAGATTATGTTTTGTTCTGAAAAATAATTCAACCCTTTGGAATTATATTATTTTTTATCCTTACCCTATTTCTTTGTAATTAGGACCGGAATATGTTCTGAAAAGTAAGTCACACCTTTGAAATTATATTATTTTAATCCTCCTCCTAATTTTTTATAATTATCATTATGAAATGTATAGATTATTAAAAATCATTTTACGATGTTCACAATGATTCATAATTGAGACTCTGGTTCATGGTATAATATATGTATGTCGAAATGCCTAGAATAGAATAATTAATCAGCTTTGATTTTATATGGAAATCTAGTTTTGCCAATTAATTGAAACTCGACCCCTCTACCAATATCTATCCTTATTCAGAGGCTGAGCTCACCATTTCGATTGAGCTCTGATTGCTGCCCTTTTGTTCTATCTTTATTCTTATTTTACTTTATTATTTTTTATTTATATCGCTTTTCTCTTTCTCTCTATCAATAATAATCGTTCATGTAGGTCATTTGGAAATTTCAGAGAGTGGGAATTTTGAATTTTAAAAATAAGTTGTCCATATTCCTGATTTGTGAAGGGCCATGTTTCGAGCTATTTGGTTATTTAGTATAAAATTGAGTTGGTTTGCTGTTTAAAGCAAACTCAGAAATTCTAAGAATTCTTTTAGCTTTGGCCAAGATAAGACTGGCGCCTGACTTAAAGTTAATTTTGAGTTTTCTTTCTCTAGAAGAAAAAAGCAGCGTTACAATCCCTGTATTAGCCTTCTTGCGTCAGATAACACTTGTATTTTTTAAACAAAATTCTGCTTGATTGGCAGCATCTTTAACTTGTTCAGTGTGTCATGGTAGATCCTTAGTTCGTGGGCAAACTTTCGGATCCCTTTCGTGAACGGCTCACTAGATCTTATATAGCCAATCAGACTCTAAACACTAGACGCATTCTGTCTTCCCCATACAATTGTCTTGTTTAGTTAATGCAAGCGTTTTTTAGACTTTTGCTAGATAATCGGTTTCACCCTTTTATTTTAATCAGCCAAAGCTCTTGCCGCACGATAAGCTGAACAATTTATGCTCTATAGGACAGACTTCACCGAGATATCCTCACGAAGGGAGGCATCCATTTCAGCCAGATTATGGGGCGGTTCATCTTAATATAAATTTTTTACCGACTGATCGTCATGTTTCCATCTAAGTTATATTTAGCACACCAAACTCTGATGTAATTAGCACTGTTGGCACTGTTCGAACGCACATACTTATCTGACGCTATACGTACATTGTCACCAACAGTCGCAGTGAGGGCAAAAAAAAATGCGAACTGGCAAAACTGCTTGGATAGTTGGCAACAAGGTGCGTGTAACGTCAAATACGCATATACGTTTGAACGTCGACGTTCATGACTCTCATTGTAGATCGGCCCTCAGGAGTGGGCACTCGAGGTAGATTATATCTTATGCATTTAGCTCACTCCAGATATTAAAGTTAAGGCCAAGTTTTTCAGCAGCCTCCTCCGCTGCTTTGTACGAAAACGCTCCTCCCAATAAATAGAATACTACCGCAACGGCAGGCATGCTTGCTGCATATACTTTGTTCCTCACGAAAAGTCCAGTACTTCCAGGTTTGCCGCAGAAGTTCCCTTTTAAGTAGCCAAGTGCGAGAGATAGTGTCAATTGTATGATGCAAAAAAAGAGCGGGCTCAGAGTGTTACTCTGAAAGACGCATCTCTGAAAGGTCACGTTTTTAGTTGTCACACAATGTCTTTCAGGTGAAATAGTGAATCTGGTTTTCCAAAGCCCACTAAACACTCTATGCACCTCACTACATATGGATGGACCTTTGAGAGTTCCAACAGACAAATGCTAAGTCAATGGGAGAATGCTGCGTCTTTACGAACACATCTATTGATAAGCAGGTTATCCTTACAGCCTGATTTTGCCTTTCCTTGAGACACGTTGTACGTACATCTCTCGTCACTCAGGTCCGATTGTCCGGATTTCGTTCTTTTCACATTAGTTATGAGGTGAAAATTTAGGCCAGATGCTGGTGGGTTAAAGAAAACTTCTCTTACCAAAAGCTCTCGATTTTTTCTTTGAACTTTCCCTATAAAATTTTGAAGAAAGTTTGCTATGATTCAGTTAAAAATAAAAAACTTTAATTTAGTGAATTTTACTTATGATATATAAAGTTTATATAATCTGCTAATAAGTATTTGTTATATTATGAAGAGATTAAGAAAAGTTATCAGTATTTAATTTTAGCAGTACATTTACATATTTTTCACCTCTTTGTTAGTGATAGTAAGGCATTTCTCATTAGGTATTATAATGGCAGTGCACATATACTTGAAGCTATTTATGTTTGCTGTGTCTTTATTCAGTGAATATTGGAATTCGTAAACATCTTTTTAAAATACTTTGACCTTCTCTGCTTTGGGCGGGTGGTCGACAGTAACTGGAAGATCTCAGAAGTGTCTCCTTTTGACTTCTTCTAGCGTCAGATAGTATCCGTATTGTGTTAGCAATGTGATGACTGACTTTAACTTGTTGAGCGTGTGATGACGGATCCATAGTTTGCGTGCGAATTGTCGAATCCTGGCAGTGAATTTCGAGCTAGATGTTATGTAGTCAATTATAAACTAAATGCGGGACGTGTACTGTCTTACCCAGCCCATATTTGGACTGAGTTAATGCATGCGTGTTTTGTTCTTATGATGTGCCGTAGGTTTTGCTTCACGATTTGCATCCGCCAAAGTTCTTGCTGCATCATACATACTACAGTTGATGGTCGAGAAATCAAGTTCTTCAGAAAAATCTCCACGAAGCAAGTCATCTAGTTAAGCTAGATCTTTGGGTTTGAGAGCAAGCTTAGTGTTGATGTTCCTCCTGATCCTAAAGCATTGCTCTTTCTCTATTCGATGCCTGCCCGCGGTTGGTCTTAGTGTTGCCGCTTTTTCTCTGTTGTTAACTTCAAAAAGTTTGTAAAAGTTTCTTAATTCTTGAAAAAACGTGTAATTTCTATTAGAATTATTTTATTAAGTTTCTAACATTTTAACGATTTTTTCAAATCTAACATAAAATTACAAAGATAATTCTACTTATAAACTATAAGTTTTGGCCAGGATTCAGGCGCTTTTACAACATTTGACAAGTAATTACAAATTTAGCAAGAAACTTACTTTCACATTGTTGTACTTATTGTGGAAAAACATCCCCGCAAGAGAATATTCGAAAATTCCATTACAAATCTAGATACTCCGTACGTTTGTGTACATTTATAACAGGTTGAAGCGTAAACGTACGGACCTTGTAGGGAGAAGGAGGAGCTGGAAATAGGAAGGGGCTGTAGCTTGTGTCCGTCCAGAAAGACACTACCTTGCATTAAAAATAATTTATCTTGATAAATAAATGAATCTAAATGAATAAAATCGTTGAAAAAAATCAAAAAATAAACGCATATGCTAATAGAAGCAACTAATAGATATTTATTCATGTAACCATTCTAGCCAAAATAATTTTCTTAAAATTATTTTTCTTAAAAAATAATAAATTATCTGAGTTTTTCAAGGTAAAATAATTATGCACGTGCAAGAGTTTATATTCTCTTAAATAAATAATGTGAGACTAATTAAAATTGCCGACGTCACTAAGCCCAGAATTATCCGCATAAAAATATCTCAGAACCGTATACATATATACACGAAATACCTGATAATTTATCAGTTACGCTTTTTTCAAAATTCTGCGTTAATTATTTTCTCCCACATTTTGAGAAATGAGAATCCTTGGTACCGTGTTAACCTTGGCTGTTACTCTTAATTCTATTAGTAAGTAAATAACTCGTCATTTCTTTTTCATAAAATCACGATTTTTAATTTTGATTGTGACGTTGAAGTAAGGTGAAATGGATTAAGTGTGTGAACAAATTTTTTTTGATATTGAATTGATTGTTTAGAAATACATTATGTTGGCAGAGGGGACGTAACCTCTTGACAGATTTTGCATTGCCCTTTTGTTATTGTTAACATAAAAATAAAGATGTTAAGGTCCGTTACACCAGCCACCCCTCCCCACACTCTTAATTTTTCGGTTTCTTTTAGTTCAGTAAATCGCGCCGCAAATGCGCCACCAATAAAAAAATTTCGCGCTAGCTAATTGACAAAGATAGTCCACGATACGAAGATTTTAACACTTTACAAAGTGATGACCAAGTGAATACCAACAAAATAAAAAATTTTGAATCCACAGTAGCGAAGGGACAGTCGTATGAGGTTCCAAATGCGCTTATATGCGCTATATAAATTTTCTAAATATCTTGATAATTGCTCAAGATGTAGGCGTCATAATACTGTAAAAAGTGATCGCAAGCGAAATCAAGAGTTTTTAATTTGCAGTGATGAAGGACTTTCACAGAGGGTTTTTAAATGCGTTTATGCGACATCGAAATTTTCTGAATATCTTAAAAATTGACAAAGATGTGGACACCACAACTCTGTACAAAGCGATGACCATATGACGACCAACAAAATAAAATTATTTGATCGACAGTGGCAAAGAGACTGTCGCATAGGGTCACAAATGCGCTCCTATGCGACATAAAATTTTTCTTAATATTTTAAAAATTTCCAAAGATATGAAGGTCATAAAATTTTGCAAAGTAATGACAAAAATAATAAAAAGTTTTTAATTCGCAGTGATGAAAGGACTGTCGTATAAGGTTTCAAATGCGCCTATATGCACAATAAAAATTTTCTCAATATCTTTAAAATTGAGCAATATATGAAGGCCATAACATTTTGCAAAATAATTACCAACAAAATAAAAAGATTTTAATTCGCTGTGATGAAAGAACTGTCATATAGGGTTTTAAATACGTTCATATGGTACATCAAAATTTTCTGAATATCTTAAAAGTTGCCCAAGATATAGACGTCATAACACTGTACAAAGTGATGACCATATGAAGACCAACAAAATAAAAAGTTTTTAATCTGCTGTGGTGAAGGGACTGTCGCATGGGGTTTCAAATGCGCTCATATGCGCCATAAAATTTTTTTTGATATCTTGAAAATTAACCAAGATATGAGGTCATAACATTTTGCAAAGTGATGACCAACAAAATAAAAAATTTTTGTTTCAAAGTGAGGGAAGGATTTTAGTAGGGGATTTTAAACACGTTCACTTACGGCACTTTTAAAATTAAGAAAAAAGCTCTAATCAACTCTCTCATTACCACTTGTCAACGATCTACCCCACGTTGATATCGCCAAATAACTATATTGTCAATACCAAAGTTGATAAGGAGCTTTTTAGATAGAAGAAAAAGTGTCCATTGTGCCTAGAGTATTTAATTGTTTGAAAATAATTAGTTACAATAGTTAATCTTTAAACACAATTTACTTCAACCAATTTGTTAGTATATCAATTGGTTGCAGAAAGAATATGACAGTGATAATATTATTAATATTTGATTATAATAAGAAAAAACATATAATTGTGGAAATTTATTATCAGAATGACATTACCAAGAAAAAATTTTTACAATTTGATAATATATAAACAAATTATAAAGATATGAACCAGTAACTCATTAGGTTAAGAGATAAATACGAGATCATTTTTTGTTAAAGAATTAGAATTTGTGATTATTTGATCAATTATACGAAAAATATAAGTTACGAATAAACGATGAGAACCCCTCGATTCCATACAAAAAAATTACATAGAGTCCCTAAAGTAATTAGACAATTGTTGTCTTAGCCTAATTGTTATGTAGTATAAATGAACAGTTACGTATTTTCAATAGACTGTTAATTAATTATTGATATATTATTAAATTTAATTAAATGCAGTACTGGATTGCTCATTCTGTGACACAGAAGTTCGACAGCGAACAGAAATAACGAGAAAATAATATTATCTTGGATCCCGGATTGAATCCTATCCGCTAAACCCTTCATTAAGTTTCATATTGACATTGAATTTATTTGGTGATAACGTGGGCTGATCGATGAGAATTGTTAATAAAAGGAATGATTTTTTTTTTTTTTTTGTTAATTTTGAAAGTGGCGCATATGATCGTATTTAAAGTTTCATTCGTAAAGCCCTTTGTCAACTTTGATATTGCAAATATAGTTGTTTAATGATATCAACGTGGGATGGATCGATGAGAAGTGACAATGGGAGGGTTCATCATAGTTCCTTCTTAATTTTAAAAGTGGCGTATAATAGCGCATTTGAAATCACTCACGGAAATCTCTTCATTACTTCGGATTTAAGGATTTTTAATTTGTTGGTCATTACTATGTTGGTCATCACTTTTTACAGTCTTATGACGTCTACATCTTAGACAATTTTCAACATATTTAGAAAATTAGTGTAGTGGATATGACCTCATATAAAATCCCATACGACAGTCCTCTTATCACTGCAAATTAAAAACTTTTTATTTTGTTGGCCATCACTTGGTCATTACTTTGTAAAGTGTTATGACGTCCATCTCTTGAGCAATTTTCAAGATATTTAGACATTTTTATGGCGTATATGAGCGCATTTGAAATCCCATACTACAGTCCCTTTATCACTGCAAATTAAAAACTTTTCATTTTGTTGGTCATAACTTGATTATCACTTTTTACAGTGTTATGACGTCCATATCTTAGGCAATTTTCCAGATGTTTAAAACATTGTATACATCGCATATAAGCGCATTTGGAACCGCATACAACAGTCCCTTTGACACTGCGGATTAGCCGATTAAAGCTTGTTATTTTGTTGGTCATCACTCGGTCATCATTTTGTAGAGAGTTGTGACGTTCATATTTTGAAAAACTTACAAGATATTTAGAAAATTTTTATGGCGCATATGAGCGCATTTGAAGTCCCATTGGACAGTCCCTCCACTACTGCGGATTTAAAACTTTTAATTTTTTTGGCCTTCACTTGGTCATTACTTTGTACAGTGTTATAACGTCCATCTTTTGGGCCATTTTCAAGATATTTAGACATTTTTATGGCATATAGAAGCGCATTTGAAGCCCCATACTACAGTCCTTTCGTCACTGCAAATTGTAAACTTTTTGATTTGTTGGTCATAACTCGATCATCACTTTTCACAGTGTTATGACGTCCATATTTTAGGCAATTTCAAAGATATTTAGAAAATTTTTATGGCGCATATGAGCGCATTTGAAACCCCATACAACAGTCCCTTTGCCACTGCGGATAAGCCGATTAAAGCTTGTTATTTTGTTGGTCATTACTCGGTTATCATTTTGTAGAGTGTTATGACTTCCATATCTTGAAAAACTTACAAGATATTCAGAATATTTTAATGGCGCATGTGAGCGCATTTAAAGCCCCATAGGATAGTCCCTCCACTACTGCGGATTTAAAACTTTTTATTTTGTTGGCCATCACTTGGTCATTACTTTGTACAATGTTACGACATCCATCTCTTGGGCCATTTTCAAGATATTTAGACATTTTTATGGCGTATTGAAGCGCATTTGAAGCCCCATACTACAGTCCTTTTATCACTGCTAATAAAAAACTTTCTATTTTGTTGGTCATAACTCGATCATCACTTTTTACAATATTATGACGTCCATATTTTGGGCAATTTTTCAGATGTTAAAAAAATTTTAATAGCGCATATAAGCGCATTTGAACCCCCATACAAGAGTATCTTTGCTACTGCGGATTAGCCGATTAAAGCTTGTTATTTTGTTGGTCATCACTCAGTCATCGCTTCGTAGAGTGTTATGACGTCCATATCTTGGAAAATTTCCAAGATATTCAGAAAATTTTTATGGCGCATATGAGCGCATTTGAAACCCCGTACGACAGTCCTTTTACTACTGCGGATCTAAAACTTTTTATTTTGTTAGTCGTCATTTGGGCATTACTTTGCACAGTGTTATGACGTCCATATCTTGGACAATTTTAAAGATATTTAGAAAATTTTTATGGCGCATATGAGCGCATTTGAAACGCCATAGGACAGTCCCTTTACTACTGCGGATTTGAAACTTGTTACTTTGCTGGTCATCACTTGGTCATCACTTTTTACAGTGTTAAACCTTCATATCGTGGTTGATTTTCAAGATTTGCAAAAAATTGTTGTGGCGTATATGAGCGCATTCGAAGACGAATAACTCTACATCCGTTATTTCAAATTTCATTTAACTGTCAAAGATTTAACACTTGCGTCACACTGTCCCCCCTCAAATGATATATTTATTAATTAGCTAGCGCAAAATTTTTTATTTGTGGCGCATTTGAGCGCATTGGAAATTATGGCGCATAGCTATCATGAATTTAAAGAATGTTTTTATTCAGAAAAATCGTGCCTTCCCCCCCCCCCATTTTGATCGCTGATAACTCGGTTATTCATGTGTTGCCCCCCTCCCCCACGTAACACCTGCTATAACTCCTACAGTTTTGTGGCGCAAAATTTTTTATTGTCGGCGCATATGAGCGCATTTGCAGCGACATTCATTGGGCTATAAAAAAACCGGAAATAAAGAGTGAGGTTGGCTGGTGTAACGGACCTAAAATGTTACACTATCGCGTTGTGGTACCAATCTCCTCACAATAACAAGTATAATTTTTTTTTAATTAAAACCTCGTATACCTCCCAGAACTTCTTGTCAAAATCCAAGCTTACAGTTTGTCCTAATCTTTATGTATAATTTACCTTTAAAAGAGATATTTGCGTTTTTTTGTACTTGGTGACGATTTATTATACCTAGTATCTTAATAGACTGTAACTGACCTATACAAGCATAAAAATGAATAAGCGAATTTTAATTACTCTATTTTTAATGCACTTTTAACAATTAAATTCGTAAATCCTTATTGTCTTTACAGAAATATCATCAGGTTTCCCGCCCAAAACAAGGGACCTTCTGTCTAATTTTGGGATAAGTACCAAACATGCGAATCAGCAAGGTAATTTCAATACAAATACAAATTTATAAAAAAAGTTTTAATGAAGAAGCAGTTTCCATATTAACCTTTTGAATTTATTAATAATCTTTTAAACTAGAAAATATTACGCACGCTTGAAACCTTGTTTTTAATGGCTTAAAGAAAAATTTTCGAAAAATTTTGTCATACCAGAATTTTATTTTTTATTGACACCTTCTTCGTATGCTTTTTCCTGTTAATCTATTTCGTTTCATAAGATATTCCTGCAAAATGAAAGGAGAATCATAAATTCTTCGGCAAGTGCATCCAAATAATTGTTTCCCTGCAGATTGGACCCTTACAACAAAATATTATAGAAAAATCAGTATGGGCCTATTATGATTTTTTTATGATGAATTTTTTATACTTTTTTGCTCTTACAAAAAATCCATTATAGAAAGTCATTATACAGATAACCATTGTAGGATAATCAGCATTGAAATAAATGATAAAAAATATTGAAGAACATATTGAAGTTAGCCCTGAAGAAGTGAACTGCAACGTTCACGAAACGTCGGCAAGATTCGTAGTTTTTCACACGATTGTAACCCGAAGTAACTCCTTTATTATAATATCGAAGAAATTAATTTGAAAAGAAGACACACTATAAAAAAAAACGGTGCATTTTGGACTACTCATTATTCGATGATATATAATTTAATCCCCTTTTTTTTCTCACAGAATTAGATTCGCGGTTTGAATGCGTAGCAAATGCCCAGCGTTTGCCTGATGCTTCTCGCTCAAATCTTTGCCGACCATCTTCTTCTGCTGCCAGACCTCCGTGTCCTGAGAAGTCACCTCTTCGTGCCAGGTCTAGGTCTCCTCTTCGTACCAGATCTAGGTCGCCTCCTGCACAATCTCCTCCTTCTGACATACTTGAATTTCTTGGGTATTCTGGACTAGAACAACTAAAGCATATTCGCATTATTCCCATTTTCAATCCAAAACTAGTTTTCGAACTTCGAAGATACGTTTTCCCTCCCGATAAACGAATTCAAGGGATGGTAGGACCTGGTGAATTTCAGACATTTTCAACAAAAGAATATATTGTATTATCAACATCCAGTGGGGAAGTTCTTGCAATATTGGAGTGCGGTGGCTCATTTAGTGGAATATATAATATGCGAAGATTACGAGTGAAAATAAACATGCACGATGGAATGATTACCTCAATGACCAGAGAAGAAATGAGGGACAGTCCAGTAGGCTCCCGCAAAGTATTCACACGAAATTTTAAAGCAAGTCATGTAATAGATGAAAAACAAAATCAACCGCAGCATTGATTTAATTTTCCCAGGCAAAATTTTAAATGTAACTCTAAAAGTGTATGTTTTAATCATTTATGTACATCGACCGGGACTTCTGTTTTAAATGAAGAATTTACCTGTTAAACATTTTATTATTTTTTTTGTCTTCTTTCATAAATTTAAATTTGTTAATTTCATGATTTTTATAATTGAAGCAAAAAAAACATGTTTCATAAAAAAATAATTGAAAGAAAATTTATAGATCTTTTTGAAGTGTGCATAAAATTTGTCGACCATTTTGAAAATTAAAATTTTGCTTTTTATCATTGTTTATTATCTCTTATAGTTTTGCTGAACATTAAATTTTTTAATTTTCTAATAGCATTTTACATGGATAAAACTAGAACCGTTGTTTGAGAACCGCTATTTAACAAAATCAACCTTCTTTAGGTGATTATACTTACAGATGACAACGACGACGACTAATAGACGCAGAAATTAAATGGAAAAAAACCCAAAACAATAAATATTTTTCAAAATAGCATTCAATGGGAACTTGGAAAAAAAAACTATTTTAATAGAGACTTCTTTCAAATAAACTATTTTTATTACAACACTGCGAAAATGTGACGTCCTATGGTTACATAAAGGCACAGAATGTAGCCAATTTTAGGGTGGTAGACTTACCGCAAAAAAAGTAGGGAAGCGTGAAAAAGACTGAATAATCGTGAAGATGAAAGGCTTCCTAACCCATTATCAAACTGCCCTGAAGTTAGCTAAA
>JAUELO010015654.1:0-11275 GCA_032357855.1 Amphibolips quercusostensackenii
AGTTATTCGATAATTTCGTGTAATTAGGCGTTTGGGATCTACTGGAGTTTCATCGAGTTTTTTTTTGCGTTAATACGGAATATTTGCTGCTTCTTATTTTTATTTTCACTGTTTCTGCGTATTGGTATACATTTCAGCAAAAGTATTAGTACTCTCTAAGATTGCAATGGCATCACTATCTAATGTTGATACAACACTTTGTTCTTGAGTTGTCATCGGCTGATATGTGTTACGACGTTATGTGTTACCTTTATTGCTTAAATACCCGGTTTAAATTCTTTTTGTCAATAAGGCGAATAAATTAAAGCTTTTTAAGTCCACATCCACGTATGTTAGAAGACGGAAGCCTGGTGGGTGGAACCATGTACCTAGGAAGAGGATGAGGCTTGAAGAAGAAGGCCTATCTAGAGAATAAGGTCTTAAAGAAGGATACACGGTAGGATTCTGCCTGGCAGGAGGAGACCTGTTTATAAAACCTCTCAAAAGAAAAAGATCTTGCTGGAGAATGATCTCTGCTAAAAGAATAAAAAAATTCTGGTACAAAGAGACTAGGAACAAGTTCGCCACTAGGTAAAGACTTGAAACTTAAGTCTGCAACAAGAAACAGAGGTGAACATTTTTGGCGTGATCCTAAGGCAAGAAGCGATGAAAAGTAACTAGTTTCTTTCAACTAGTTTGAGGTTACACCATGCAGCTTTAAAGCGTATATTGCTGTTAAGAATAAACAAGGTATTTCACACCCTTTAAGGCAATTCCAAAGCATGTTATACAATTCAAAAAGGGTTTTCAAAATTTCAAGGAAATTCAAAATAATGGAAATGTCATAAATGATTTTAACGGATTCCGAAGTATTTTCACAGGCATAAATTAAGATAGAATTCAAATTAAGGCGGGCGAATTGTTATTTTTAAACACCTCAAATACTTTTGTGAAAGTATAAACATATTATTATATTTACCAGTCAGATTAAAAATAAGCGCTACTGATATAAACAGAGTAGAAAGATTTGTCATTTTTGTTTAGAAAAAACAGATTACTGTATTAATTAGGAATTCGGTAAAAAGTGTACCTAATTATTATTTTAGTTCTTCATTTCAGTATGTAATATGTACCTCATTATTATATCAGATATGCTTCCAGCTTGTCCTTGTGAGATATTTGTGTTTCATAAATCAGTCAAAGGAACAAGCATATGTATTCGACATTATTATGAAAAGATTTAATACGTTTCAAAAAGAAAGTTTGCGTTCAATTTATACATGTTTGAAAATAATGCTCTAATATTTCTGTGGAATGGGCTATTATACAAAAGCATTTTGTTTTTGATAAGCTTCTCAAGTAATTTTGATTTAGCTTGCATTTTTATTTTAAATGCATGAACTGACTACGAGGAATACTTTTTGCTATTACCCAATCGCGTGTCAGAAACTGAAGTATTAATATATTTTTACAAAAATATGCCGGAAGAGATGAATTATTACTTTTATTACTTGAGAACATATATATTATGAGAATTCAAGAAAATTTATTTTACCCTGAATCAAAATCAATTGATCGAAATTATTCTCTTAACAGTTAAAACTATTTAAATAAACTACAAAATTAAAAATTAAAATCATAGTAACCTTGTTTTATATTTTTATATGATCAATTGGCAACGCAATGTTTCTTGCTTATTTAAGGGTGTTAGTTTTTTATGAAAATCTCACAATATCAATGCTAACGCATGCAGTTGAATGTTTTGTGATTTTCCTTATCTATTAAAGAAAGTTTTTTTCTATAGTAAAATTATTACAGATGAATCATCATCAGCCTATGATAATTTATTCATAAAAATATTTTCGTAAAACACTGACTAGTTAAAGGACAAAGAAATTAAGCCTTAAACACCTTAATACATTGCATTTGTTTTATTGATTATTCATACATTTTTTAAGTTAAAGTAGTAGTACAGAGGATTACGTTTTACAGAAGTTTTAAGCGTCTCATTCTAAAATATTTTGTGATTGGGCGTAAGCGACCTACTGGAGTTTCATTCACTTGCGCTGTGGTCAAAGGAGCAACTGTGCCGCTTTCCATGTTTATTTTTGCCCGTCTTAAATCTCTATTATGATGCATATATATTCCAGCGAGAGAATTAGTACTCTCCAATATTGCAAAGACTTCACCATCGGATGTTGATAAGACAATTTGTTCTTTGATTGGCATAGGCTCATAGCAATTATATCCTGCTCTGTATTTAATTGGTGTATCAACAGGAAAACTATATCTTCGTAGTTCAAACGTCCGGTGGGGATTGATTTTGGAAATGAGGCGAATATATTGAAGCTGATCTAGTTTATATCCATGTCCGTTTGAAGAAGGCAGCCTGGTTGGTGGTGCTATCAACCTGGCAGGTGGAGGAGGCCTTAAAGAAAAAGACCTTCCTATAGAATAAGATCTCGCCGGAGAAGACGTGCACCTATATCGTGCAGAAGGAGAAGTGTCAGGAGAATGATATCTGCCATGGGAATTAGAAGATTCGATAATAGAAACACCAGATATAGGTTTGCTGTTAGGTAGAGATTCAAACTGTGAACTTAGTTCTGCAACAAGAAACAGAGAATTAAATTTTTCTAAAGTCCTCGTGACTGGAAGTGATGAAAAGAAACTGATTTTCTTTAACAATTTACTAAACTAGTTACCTTTTTGGTGACGACAGAAGGTGGGATGGCGAAAATTTAAAAATTTTTAAATACAAATTAAATTTTTAAAAGAAATTATTTATTGTGTAATAGATTACGAGAAATGAACTATGAATATAATTTTAATTATATGGCTCAAAACATAATTATTTAAAATTAAATATATCACCTACACAATTGAAATGTAGACACTTAGACTTACGCGAATGAAAGAAAGTGATCACAAATTTCAAATTATTCATATTATTTAGTATTTTACCAGCTGCTGTTAAATTTTCTTATAAAATCATAAAATTTTTCCTGATTTATTATTTAATTTACCTAATTGTGCTAATCTTTGCTTGCGCTTGGCAGAATTTTCTCCCTTCTTTTTTTTTTGCTTTTCCGTCTTCAGGATCCTCTTAGGTGAAGAAGGACTCATCGTTGGAATAGTTTAACCTCTATAGGCTCATTATAACAGATTCTTACAATAATAACTAACAATGAACATTTGCATACATGACGTAAATCGAGATGTTTCATAAGTTTGTACATACGTATTTATTTGATGCGTATAATAACAAAAGGCTGAATAAGAGGTGACATCACTAACAATCGAACATTTCAAACTCAAGTATAAATCTATTTAAAACAATTTAAAAAAATATAATTCACATTATCAGTTTTTTAAACTGAAAATTCAATTATTGTGGTGAAAGCTTTATGATTTCAGTTGAAAACTTATTAATTTGAATAAACATTATATTATTTTCTTTAAAAATCAACAATCTTTTGTGAAATTTAACTATTTTGTTGAGAATTTCACTGTCTTGTAGAAAATTTGCCATTTTTGATTAAAATTTATACAATTTGATTGATTTATTATCTATTTTGTTGGAGATTTACTTTTTGGTTAAATTTGGTTGTTTTTAATTAAAATTTTAATTCTTTTCGATTAAAATATCAACTATTTAATACTTTTCTGAGGACTTATCATTTTTTTGCAGAGAATCCATCTTTTCTTCATATGTAATACTAAATATTTCATCAATCCATAACTTCAAAAATAATCAACTATACTGATAACTTATGGTATGAATTCACTCTAAATAGGGCAGACAAACAAAGACAATCACTAAGACTTTTATTTTATTCTATTCCTAATTTTGATCTCTAGTTTATTTAGCATTAAACTTCTGATGCATTAGGTTCAAGAAAAGAAAAAATTAGATTTGAAACACATTAATAATTCAAGAAAAATATGTGCTTCAAGCATAGTATTAGTAGAAAGCTTTTTCAAGTTAGTTTTGTTATGGCAATAGGAATCGACAGTTTTTAAAAATGAATAGTGACAGTAATTACCCTGTAGTAGACAAATTATCATAAAGCTTGGGAAAATTGAATGTTCCAAACTTTTTTTGATTTAATAAAGTAAAATTTAATGGTTTTTGGTTTTCTAAAAACTTTTTGAACAGTCAAGACTTTTGGTTGTGTGGAACTTACTTAAGGACTACACTCCTTTCCTGAAAAAATTCTAATTTATCTTTAGGATACAGAACAAGGTTTTTGGTTAGATTTAATGGTTTTGAAGATAACTTTAATGTCATTTTGTCGTAAAATTACAACAAGATTCTTTGTTTTTTTCAGATATACAAAACTACCGTAAAACCATTTTCAATTGTTAAATTATTATTTTTATATTGACTGCAAATGTTCTGAATCCTAATATTAATTAGTTTATTTAAGAAATCTATAGTAATATGTTATTACCATGTAGTCTAAATTTAAATAAAAAAAGTTTAATAGCTCTATCTGTGCGTCCGGAAATAATTTCCTTTTTTCTGATCAAAGATGTTTTCAAAGAAAGCATAGATAATTACTAGATGAGGTAAGCTTACGATAACAAATATTGAAAAGGGTGCTATTGTTAGTTCTCGTGACAGATACGTCTGAAAATTTATGAGCATAGTTGTTTTTTTTAAGATTTTCCAATTAAAGGCAAAAGACTTAAAGCTTTCTAAAACTTAAGCTAACTTTGATTCTGGAATGATCAAAAGGATGTCACCTACGTTCCTTCTGAAAAATGTTAATTTAAAAATGAATGTTAAAAAACGATAAACTTTAAGAGTATTTATGACGATGTTTTTAAACAGCGTGTGGAAATAAAGATCCTATTACCACTTCTCTCAAATTTTTTAAAAAATTTGTATAAATTAAACTTAAAATTCGTGAATCCAAAACAAACCTTGACTGCACTTAAGAATTCATCTTTTAGCACATAAGTATGTGCGGGGATTCTATCCTATTTCTTTATGATTCATTGTAAAAGATGGGTATTTTAAAAAAAAAGATTGATTACAGATTAAGAAAAAAGAGCATGTTGTATCCAAATTACAAAGTCTATAATGTCGCTGACAAACTGTTAGTTGTCTCTAACATCATAGTGTGATTTTTCCGATTAAACTTTATAAATATAGGCGAAATATTTAGCTAGCTTAAACGCTGATGTCAGAAACTATTCTTCTAAAAAGGTGTCCACTTCTATGTATTTGTGGCAGTCCATATGCCTTGGGAAACCATATGCCCTCTGGTGAAATGGATGCATTCGAGACTTTTTGCTACACGAAGCATTTTACCTTGTACAAATTTCTTATCAAAAAGGATACTTATCGAATTTTATTTTTTATAACACTCACACACACACAAACACATTTATTATTTCCTAGAATAAATTAAGAATTAATTCTTACTCATTTTGAAGAAAAACAGCTGTAAAAATTATTATTCAAGTGCTTTATTACAGAACATAAACTCGTGTGTACTATATTCCTTATCTCAAAAATTATATGCTCCTCAGGCTTGTCCTTGTAAGATGTTTGTCTTGCATAAATCAGTCCGAAGGACAACATTTGATTACCTCGACTATGCTGAGCTTTATAAAACAAAGTCTTTTTGAAGATGTCTCGTAATACAAAAACAAGTAATTTTTGTTTTGTCATAAAACTTTTTAAAAACTTCAAAAAAATTCCATAACATGTCTGTGGATGACCCTGATATGGCAACCGTTATTTGTATTATAAGTATATTCGTTAAATATCATTACCATCAGGACAGATTACATTGATATCTTTGACTAGGCATCGCAGAGTAAAATAGACAAAACTTTGTACTAAAATATTTGTTTTTGACGAAATTGTCTCAGAACAAAATAATTGAGTTATGTCGCTTTTGACAAAGCTTGAATTTTGAGGTTTCTTTTTTATTGCAAATGCATTTAGATTCATTATTTGTGTCAGAAAAATCTGCAACTAAGGTGATTGAAATTTTATTTAACAGTTTTTATAATATTTCATAATTCAAAATTTGTTAATGTTTTTAGTAGATGATATTTCACGATACTCGTCCCTGTGCGCGCGTCTTGGATAAAAAAGAAATTTTTGTTTTTGAAAAATTAATATTCACTTTTCTTATAAAAACGGTAGAAGAAATGAAAAAAGCAGAAAAACAAACAAAAAATTGTTTGTTTAAAAATGTTCTACAAAGATATTAGTTGCCACTTTTTTCTCTCTCTCTCTCTAGTAATTTTCGCGACTTTAGCGAAAATATCTAGAAAATCTTAAAACCTTTTTTTTAACAATATGGTTGTTTTAGGAATGTGATGCAAAACTAAAAAAAAAATTAGTGTAACACTTTTTATAACGTGTTGGTGAAATAATGATGAAGTAAGTTAAAACAAATTCATCGTATCAATTATGTACAAATAACAATTTCACAAAAAAAATTTAAGTGTGAAATTTGTTTAAACTATTAAATTATGTTTTTCTTTGTTTTCAATAACACTATAAAGTCATATTGGTGAGAAAAAATTATTTTCAAAGAAATTTCTACATATTTATGCAAAAGTCATCAAAATAACGCAAGATGCAAGCGCGTTTCGAAAAAAAATTTTCTGGACATTTTGAAGAGAAACAATTGCCTTTGTTTGACTTTTTTCGCATGTAAAATCATTGGGATAAAGTGTAAATTTTTTCAGAAAAAAAAATTTTTTCTCTTTTCTCCAAGCTTTAGGCACAGGGTATATCATTCTGTAATATACTTATTACATAAGGACGTCTCTATCTAGAACAAAATCAACTTGAAGTAAATTTTATTTTTTATGATTACTTTAATATTTCTACTTCATTTTGTAATAATTATCATTCTCTGCTACCCTACAAAATAATATTTTAATAAATTTATATTATTGCAATTAATAATACATATTGATATTGAGACAGATGTACTTTTATTGTCTTATTTTTATAATTAAAAAAAGCGCCACCTGTTAACAAAATTTTGTCAATTACCATTTTATGCCACCTTGTGTCGTTTCTCCAAAAAATCAATTGTTCAGTGTTATTTTTTATGATTTGAACAAAAAATACGCATTCCACGAATAAAATAATTATTAAAAATTTAGGTATCTTTAAGGTAAAACACTTTTATCTATTAATTTTTTCGTATCTTGTCTCGCTTTTCTACGATTTCTTTCAAGAAATTAATGTTATTTTTTATGATTTCGTAGCTTGTGTCGTTTCTTCAAAAATTTTATGTTATTTTCCACATAATTTTTTTTACAATTTTTAAGAAAACTACGCGTTGGACAAAAAAATAATTTATATTAAATTCACAGATAGTTTTTGTGCGAACAACTTTTGTCAATTGATTTTTCTTTCGTTCCTTGCAACTTTTTTCAAAAAATTTAATTTTTTTAGTTCAAACGTTATTTTCCACGATTAAAACAAAAACAACGCATCGTATCATAAAGGTGTAATCAGAATTTTGTAGCTTTTTTTGCTGAAAAACTGTTGCTTATTTATCTTTATCGTAGATTGTGTCTTTTGTTCAAAAACTTAATTTTCTATTGATAATGTTGATTTTAAGAAATAAAACAAAAACTGTACGTCTCATAGAAAAGTAATTCATTACAAACTTGTAGAACATTATTAGATGCACATTTTTTGTTTCATTATTTTTTATTGTATCTTGCATTATTTAACTGCAAAATAGAATTTTTGATTTTTCATTAATTTTTGGTGCAATGAAGATTAATATTTTCGATTTTCAGAAAAATTTTTTTAATTGTCATGGTCATCCTGTAGGGTTTTCAAAATCCAACGTTTTTCTTATTTTGACTTTTTTTATATTGCGCATTGTATTGCCTTAAATGTTTATTTTCGTTTGCTCTTTTGGAACTTTTTAAATGCTATAATTCCAATAACTTTCTTTTATTAAAAAAAGTTATGAAGTTAAATTTCTTTTTAAATTACTATTAATATATGTACATAGAATTTTTTAATTCTTAGAAAAAGGTGGTCTTTAAATTTTTTTAAATGCTCTAGCTTTTTGAATTAGATCCAAAATGGCGTTTTGAGGGTTTAAGGGGTCTGAAAACGTGAATATTTGACAAAAACGGGGGGTGTGTCAAATTTTACAAAAAATATAATGTCTCCTCTAATGAATATGTAGAAAAAATAGATAAAACAATATAAAATTGTTAACAAAATAGTTACATTTTCTACCAAAGAAATGGATGTTTACTTAAATATATGCATTCTTAACCACAAACAAAATAGTTAAATTAAAAAAAAAATTAATTTTCAAGCAAGTAAAATAAATATTTAAAGGAATAGTTGAATTTGTTACCCAACTTAATTTTTTATCAAAAAGCACACATTTGTAAGAAAAACAAATGAATTTTTAACTGATGATAAATTTTTTAACCAAAAATATGGTAGGTATACTTTGTGTTACAAAAATTAATTTTTAACGAGAAAAAAAAACAAATTTTCAATAACATAGTTACATTTTTAACCAAAGCTATGAATTTTTATGAAAAAATGATTTTTCTACTAAGAATCATAAATTTCCAGAGAAAAAGAGTTTTCATCAAAATAGTTAAACTTTTAATCAAGCAGAAAAATATTTATCAAAAAAATAAATTTTCAACTAATAATCATACTTTTCTACTAAAAATTGACGACATTTAAACTAAATAGTTAAATATTTACCTTAAATAGAGTTTTAGCTTAAAAAGTTAATTTTTAACTTGAAAAACTAATTTTCAATTGACGAAATACATTTTTAAACCAACAAGATAAATTCTAAAACAAAAAGAATTATTTTACCAATGAAGAGTAATTTTTAACAAAATACATGAATGTGCAAACAAATATTTGAATTTTTGAAAAAATGTACGAACTAATAGTTTAAATAAAAAAATGAATTTTTATCCAAAATGTAACATTTTGAACTAAAAATTAGTTTAAAATCAAGAAAATGAAATGTCGATCAAAAAAGATCATTTTTCCACAAAAAATGAAATGATTGAATTTTCAGTATAAAAATTAATTTCTAATACAAGAACAAATTGTCAATGAAATAAATAAATTTTTAACTGAAAATGTTAATTCTTAACAGAAAAGACTAATGGCGTACCAGAGAAAAATTAATTTTTAGCAAAATATAGGAATTTTCAACCAAAGAGTCGTATTTTTAACTAAAGGAGATAAATTTTAAACCGAACAGGGCATAGTTGAGGTCTCAGTAAAAATTTTATTTGAAAAAGAATATATATTTTTTGAACGCAATAGTTTAATTTTTAATTAAACAAATGAATTTTTAACCAAAAAAAAGCATTGCTACCAAAAAATATATAAACTTTTGATAAAAAATTGAATAGTGTAGGCGAATTTTCATTAATAAAAACGTATCTTAAGTAAAAAACGAATTTTCGATCAACGAGATCAATTTATTAACAGGATGGATAAACTTCCAACCAAGAAGGTTAATTTTCTGGCAAAAAAGATTCATTTTCAATAAAATTTTCAAAATTATGAAACCTATGTTTTAAATTCTGAAGAAGATCAATCCTACAACAACAAAAAAACCACGCGTCCTATAAAAAGTGGTCGCTAACAAATTTGTAGATATTTTTCAAGCACACACTTACTGTTAATTTTTTTTTGTACCTTGTGTCGCTTTTCCAAAATTTTTTTTTTTTTATTGTAAATGTTATGTTTTACGATTGAAACTAAAAATACGCACCCTATCAAAAAATAATTTACAACAAATCTGTATCTCTTTTCTAAGTAAACAAATGTTTTTTTTGCATCTTGTTTCATTCGTCTATAAATTAAACGCTTCTATTTAATTCGGTTTTTTACAAATAAAGCAAAAACTACGAGTTCTATAAATAAGTGATTTTAAACAAATTTCTAGATATTTTTTTAATAAACGATTTTTATTGATGTACCTTTTTTCTTATTTCGGTTCGCTTGACCAAAAAATGGAATTTTTTATTTTTGATTATTTTTTGTGCAATGAAAATAAAAATTTTTGATTTTCAAAAAAAAACACTTATTATGACAATATTATAGGACGTTTCAAAATTCAACGTTTTCCTCTCTCTGACTTTTTCTTATATCGTGCGTTGCTTGGCTTTAAATTTTCATTTTCGTTTTTTCCTTCGATTTTAAAAATGCTACAGCTCCAATAATTTTTTTTTCTATTGAAGAGCTTAAAAAAATATGACTTCAGATAATACCTTTTTTTATTTGAATGATTTAGCCATTATATTTTGATTATGATAACATTATTAAGAGTTATTAATATTAAATTAAATGAATTAATTATATTAAATTTTATTAATAAATTAATTAAATTAATAAATTAATAATAAATAATATTATATATATAATATATAATATATATATATAATAATAAAAATAAAAAATAAATTAATAAACTTAAATTAATTAATTAAAAAATTAATTAATATTAAATTTTATCGTCGAGCAAATATTCTAACCGACAAATCTCGCATTTTTACCATTACAAAAATAACCATTTCATAAATACCAATTTTGTATGACTGCTTCTGCTTGTTGAAAATTTTTGAATCAAAGTAATTTTAATTTTGAAAAATGGTAAATGAGAATTGTTTCAACGTACATATTCCGAACGAAAAATTAAAAAATAATTTGTGTATGTATACTTATTCTTTTGCTAACACAAATTTTGTTTGAATGCTGTAAAGTGATGGGTTTTATTTGCCTAGATTGTCTACTAATTTTATGTTGCTTCACATAAATATAAATTTTTGAAAGAAAATAAAAACATTAAATTGAAAAAAACAACTTTGTTGTCAAACAAAAAATAAACACAAGAATTAAAAAATCCGCTCTGTCAAATAATAATAATTTTCTCCATAAAATATTTTTGTAAAGGAATTAAAAGCATACATTCTGCATTTGCCTTTCAAAAAAGATGGCTGGAAAATTAACAAAAAATTTTAGTCCTCAGAACTATAGCAGATTATATTTTTTATTAATATTTCTAATAAAAAGTTACATGTTAGTTTTTTTTCTAGTTTAAATCATAAATGAATATTAAATTTTAGTTTTACATTTTTTCAAATGCAATATGTAGCGTCGAGAATTGCAGACTAACCGCGACTAACCCACTTTATTCGAAAATTTTTGGTAATTGAGTGCAAAAAACCTACTGGAGTTTCAAGGACTTCTTCTCGAGTCAAACGCGTAACTTTGCCGCTTGCCATGTTTATTTTCGCT
>JAUELO010015674.1:0-11274 GCA_032357855.1 Amphibolips quercusostensackenii
CAAAATTCAACGTTTTTCTCTCTTTGACTTTTTTTTATATCGTGCGTTATTTGGCTTTAAATGTTCAATTTCGGTTGCTTTGGGGATTTTGAAAATGCTATAACTCCAGCAATTTTTGTTTTATCAGAAAAAGTCATCAGGATAAATTGTTCGTCTTTTTAAGCACTATTCATAACGGTAAATGGAATTTCCAATTTTCGAAAAAAAATGTTCTCAAAAATTTTCAAAAGGTACTCATATTTTGAATTTTTATCCAAAATGTCTGGCTAACGAATTTGACCTTTAATTTGAGACACTTAAAGAGTATACCAAAAGCCAATCCAAAAGATGAATTTTTTCAAAAGTTATCGGGCTCACAGACAGACATACAGACAGACATACAGACACAAACATGCAGACAGAAAGACTCATTCGTAAAAACCTGTTTTTCGGGTTCAGGTGGTCTCAAGACGTGGACATTTGACAGAAATTGAGGGGCTCAAATTTTACACAAATCTCATACCTTCTCATTATAGGATAAGAATGTGAAAATATTTTTAAGGCATACAGACAATTACACATTGTTTAATTTCGACGCAGTTAGTTCACAATTTTCTGGTTTGTGAAAAATCAACAACAAATTATGCAATTTGTAATATTTTTAATTTGAAACTATTTCACAATAAATACTTTTAAATTAAAATGGTAAAATTTGTAAAGTCATAGATTTATAAACATAAATTTTTTTCATTTGACATTTTAAAACTATTTAGACAGTATAATTCTATCAGAATGCATTATTGATCAATACAATTTTTGATGCGAAAGCGCTTACTTCAAATAAATATTTTTTGACAAAGAAAAATTGCCTTAGCCCGGATTTGAACCGGTAATACGATTACCCATGACTGGAGCGTCGACCAATTACGCCACCAAAGCGACCACTCATAGGCCGTTGCGTTTCGAGTTTAACTCCGGGCCGAGGCTGATTTTTTTCTGTCAAAGTTATTTAATAATCAGAGTGTTTGATTTACCTAATTTACAAAAATCGAAGACAACTTTTTGAAAAAATACATTTTTAAACTAAATTGTAAAATTTTTAATAAAAATATTATTTTTAGCTTAAAAGTTAATTTTTAACTAAAACCGAATTTTCAACTTGTTAGTTAAATCTTTAAACAAAGAGATAAATTTTCCACTAAAAGGATTAATTTTTTAACAGAACAGGAACAGTTGTGTTGACCATTTAAAAAATTAATTTTTGACTAAAAAACGAATTCTTAATTTAATAGTTAAATTTTTGAACAAAGAGATAATTTTTTAACTAAAATGATAAATTATAAACTAGAATAACTCACATTTTTCTTAGAATTTATATTTTTTCTATTTAAAATTTTCAAATTAATTTTCAACAAAATATTCAAATTTGCAACCAAAATGACGAATTTTCAACAAAGAAGATTAATTTAACACCGAAAAGATAACTTTTTAATAAAACACATGAATTTTAAACCAAAAAGTATAATTTTTATTTTAAAAAGATAAATTTTGAATCAAAAAGTGGAATTTTAAAAAAGAAAAATCATAATTTTGCAACCAGAAATAAACAGTCAAGTTTACAATTTAAAAATTAAAAAAGATAACTTTTAAGCGAACCAAATAAGTTTAAAACCAAAAAGTTTTATTTTAATTCAAGAAATATAAATTTTTAATCAAAAAGATAAATTTTAAACAAGAAAAAATTATTCTGCAACCAGGAATGAAACACTTAAATTTTTAATTAAAAAATTAATTTTCAACTAAAAAAACGAATTTTAAATTCAATAGTCAAATGTTCAAACCAAGAGACAATTTTCGAAGTAAAATGAACAATCATTGGCTAGAATTGTTATCTTTTTATTATTAAAAAAATTAATTTTCACCAAATATTTAAATTTGCTACAAAAAATGAATTTTAAATTAAAAAGATTGTTTTTTCACCAAAAATATTACTTTTAAAGAAAACGCATGAATTTCAAACCAAATAGTTTAATTTTTGATCGAAAAAAGATCAATTTTAAATCAAAGAAATGGATTTTTAACAAAAAAAATTATATTGTAAACAGAAATAAAACAGTTTAATTTTTAATTGAAAAATTCGTTTTTAACTAAACAAATTTTCAACTTAATAGTTAAATTTGCAAAAAAAGAAATTAATTTCTCACTAAAAAAGTTAATTTTTAACCAGAAATGAAAAAGCTGAATTTGCGTTTGAAAAAATTAATTTTCAACGAACGAAACGACTTTTTAACTCAATAGTTCAATTTTGAAACGAAGAGATAATTTTCGAGCTAAAATGATAAACTATTGACTAGAATATAGTCATTTTTCCAGATAAAACAGTAAACTGTAAACAAAATAGTTATATTTGCAACCGCAAAAAAAGAATTTTCACGTGAAAGATTAATTTTCTACCAAAATATAGTTATATAGTTCGAAAACAAAGACCAAACATTTATACGCTCATATTTAGGTAGTAATTGAATGTTCAATTAATACGTTTTTTAGATTTATTTTTTTTAACATTTAAAAAATTAATTTATGACCAAATATCTAAATTTGATACCAGAAAAATAAATTTCTTAAAAGAAAAGATTAATTTTCTACTCAAAAAGATAAATTTAATGGAAAACACAATTATTTCAACCCAAATAGTTTAATTGTCATTGAAAAAATGTCAATTTTCAGAAGAATATTAACCATCTTGGATGAGCATGAAGTTATTTTAGGTCCAAATTAACTTGTTTTGGTTGATAATTCATCAATTTTTGTGAAAATTTGGTCTTGTTTCAAAAAATTTAATTCTTGATATATAATTAAAATCTTTTTTTTTTGTTGAAATATCATTGCTAGAAATTCATATTTTTTTGTTCAAAATTTAAGCACTAAGTCAAAAGTTGAATAACTTTGTTTAAAAATAATTTTTTTGATTAAAGGCTTATCATTTTAGTTGAAAATTTACTAGTTTTGTTGAAAAAATAACTATTTTATTGAAAACCGCCTATTTGATAGATAATTATTCTTCTTTGTAGAAAGTGCATCTTTTTGGTTTAGAATTGAAATATTCGGTTAAAAATTAACTTTTTTTTTTATCCAAATTTTTTAATTGAAAATTAAGCAACTTCTGGACGACGCTAGCACCCTTCAAAGACTAGGGTAACTTTAAATACTCGTAGGTTGCCGGATTAGTGGTGCGATACTATCTGTTGCTAGTATCGGACCACTTACCCGTGAAATTGGCCGTGACTTTAAAAGCTGATAGCACCGCTGAAAATGTAGATAAAAATATTTTCAAAAAACTTTTGGAAAAAGTAATAAATTTGAAGTTAAATGAGGTAAAGTTAAAGTAATTTAGCATTGTATATATTTAATTATTACTTGTAAAATATAAGAGTAAAATAACAATTAGCGATTTGATACTATCTGTCGGTAGCGCATATTTAAAATAGCAGCTTATTTCAAAGAATAAGAATTGTACATTTCTTTTCAAATTAGATATTTATTTTGAGAAAGGATTGATCATACATTTTATTATTTCTATATTTAAGTGGCTGCGCCCGTTTTTAAAATAATATATGTACTAGTATTTACCTACAATATTTGTTATGTGTAGCACACAAGGAAAATCGCAGTAAGACCCGTGTATAGTACAATAAATTAAAATAAAAATTAATTTTATTACGGTTAAAAATTTTTTTTATTTTAACTGTGCATCTTTTGAAAATTCTGTTTTTTGAGCCATGATGCCGCATCCAATCATGATAGGCTAGATACGACAGTTTTAGGCATACTTCGTCTGCAGGATTCTTCCATTGCATTTGGGTATCATTAATCTGAAAATTGTTAATTTTTCATTATTGTAAGTCATCGATTTGTCATTTTTTTTATAAAAAAAACTAACTTTGTAGTTTATTGTATAACTACCGATGGATAGTATCAAATTACTAACCGGGTAACCTATTAAAAAATAGTCTTGACTTTGAAAAGTGATAGCCAGGTCTAGAGTGAAGACAAAAAAAAGTTTTTCATACCGTTAGAAAGGCTTCTTAATTCTGCAATAAATAAGCCTTAGTTAAAGAAATTTGGCCTTGTCAGTATCGAATCATTACGTGCAAAAGACAAAAATAAAATTCCGATTCTTAAGAAATTTGTTACTTTTAACATTCTCGTTTTGCCTTTTTCATGCGATAATTTAATACTCACAATGCCAAATTACTTAAACTCAGGCTCATTTAATTAAGAATTTATTTAGATTCACAACAGATTGAACGAAATTTTTTAATCCTAAATCTGAACGGCGCTATCACCTCTTAAAGTTAAGGCTTTTTAATAGTTCGCCTGAATAGTGTTCCGATACTATCCGTCGGTAGGTTAGGTATATTATCAGCAAATCCTTTGATTTTTAAAAATATTTTTTTAATTATTTCGAGAAACTAAAAAGATTTGCAATAATTTTAAAGAAGTACATTTTAAAAAATTTTTTAAAGAAATAATTGAAATAAAATTGATTCAGAAATATATATTGTTTCAAATTATTGTTATTTTAAATTCCAACAATAATCTGAGAAACTTCAAACTATCAAAATAATTCTTTGTACAAAAATATTTAATTATTTTATTTTCAATAAATAAACCGTATTTCAGAAAACAATTTTAATGTTTAAATTCGGAACTATTATATTTCAAAAAGTTTCTAGTTTAGATATTTTATAATTCGGCAATTTTCTGTTGAGAATTTAATTATTTGGAAATTTTCTAATTCGGTGATATTATAAACCTTTCAGGCATCTTCTTATTCAAAAATTTTCTAATTGGGAAATTTTATTATTTTGAAATTTTGTAATTCGTGAATTTTATTATTCGGGAATTTGATTTTTAGAATTTGTATTATTTAAGAATTTCGCTAAAGAAAAAATTTTAAATTCAGAAATATTATTATTAGAAAATTTGGTTATCCGGAATTATACAGTTTTGAGAATTTTATTATCCGGGATTTTTCATTCGTTCCTTAATTATTCGGCTATTTCCTAATTTGAGAATTTTATTATTTAAGAATATTTTTTTTCGAAACTTCATTATTTGGGAATTTAATAATTCAGGAATTAAATTTTTAGGAAATTTTCGATTCGGGAACTTCATAATTTGTAAATTTTATTATTCGGGAATTTCACAGTATTAGGAATGCTATTTTTTTTGATTTTGGGGTATTTTTAAAGATCTTTAGGAATTTTAAAAAGCTAAATTGTTTTCAATTTAAAATCTTTTAAGATTTTTTGAATAATTCTAAACAATTTTTCTAACATTCCAAAAAAATTACTAATATATTTCAATTATTTGAAGGAATATGAGTTTTAGAGTATTTTTTAATACACCAAAGATTTTTAATAGGCGTAAAGAAATAGAAGGGATTTTAAGAGATTTTTAAAGTTTTTGAAGATTTAAGGTATTTCAAATATTTCTTACGAATTTTCAAAAGCTCTAAAATATTTTGACGATATCCAAAAGCTTTAAAGGAATGGATTTTAAGAAATCTTGAGCAATTTTTAAAGGTTTCAACAAATTGAAAAGGATTTGAAGCATTGCAATACTACAAAAGATTTTGAGGGATAACAAGGAAATTAGCGAGATTTTAAAGAATTAAAAAAAAACGCGATTTTAAGAAAAAATTGTAATAAATCATAGAAGATTCAAAGAACTTTAAAAATTTTACAGTATTTGAAAGAATTATGAACAAATTTTAGATCTTTTAAAGGATAAAAAAATTCTCTGAAGATGTAGAAAGGTTATTTGAGGATTTCCAAAAATTAAAAGACTTTATGAAATCTCTTAGGATTTGGAAAGGATTTAAAGAAATTTCAAAGGATTTTACGAGAATAAAAGCGATTTCAAGGGATTTCAAAGGATTTTAAAGAAATTGAAAATTTTAATATATTTTCAAAAATTTCTCAAGATATGGAAAGAATTTTTAAAGATTTCAAATGTTTTTACAAAACTGCAAGAGATTTCTATTGATTCTAAATAATTCTTAAAGATTTCAAAGATTTCCTGAATGACTTCAAAGATTTCTCCGTATTCCAAAGAATTTTTAGCAAATTTAAAAGATTTCAAGAAATTTTAAAAGTCTCTAAGGATGTGGTAAGAATTTCCAAAGATTTTAAAGGATTTTACGAGAATAAAAGCGATTTCAGGGTATTTCAAAGGATTTTAAAGAAATTGAAAATTTTAATATATTTTTAAAAATTTCTCAAGATATGGAATAAATTTTCATGGATTTTAATGTTTCTACAAAACTGCAAGATATTTCTCGGGATTCTAAAGGATTCTTAAAAATTTCAAAGATTTCCTAAATGACTTCAAAGATTTCTCCGTATTCCCAAAAATTTTGAGCAAATTTAAAAGATTTCAAGAAATTTTAAAAGTCTTCAAGGATGTGGTAAGAATTTCCAAAGATTTTAAAGGATTTTACGAAAATAAAAGCGATTTCAAGGGATTTCAAAGGATTTTAAAGAAATTGAAGATTTTAATATATTTTTAAAAATTTCTCAAGATATGGAATGAATTTTCAAAGATTTCAAATGTTTTTACAAAACTGCAAGAGATTTGTAGGGATTCTAAAGGATTCTTAAAGATTTCAAAGATTTCCTGAATGACTTCAAAGATTTCTCCGTATTCCAAAGAACTTTGAGCAAATTTAAAAGATTTCAAGAAATTTTAAAAGTCTCCAAGGATGTGGTAAGAATTTCTAAAGATTTTAAAGGATTTTACGAGAATAAAAGCGATTTCAAGGGATTTCAAAGGATTTTGAAGAAATTGAAGATTTTAATATATTTTTAAAAGTTTCTCAAGATATGGAAAGAATTTTCAAAGATTTAAAATGTTTTTACAAAACTGCAATAGATTTCTAGGGATTCTAAAGGATTCTGAAAGGTTTCAAAGATTTCCTGAATGACTTCAAAGCTTTCTCCGTATTCCAAAAAATTTTGAGCAAATTTAAAAGATTTCAAGAAATTTCAAAAATCTCCAAGGATGTGGTAAGAATTTCCAAAGATTTTAAAGGAATTTACGAGAATAAAAGCGATTTCAAGGAATTTCAAAGGATTTTAAAAGAAATTGAAGATTTTAATATATTTTAAAAAATTTCTCAAGATATGGAAAGAATTTTCAAAGATTTCAAATGTTTTTACAAAACTGCAAGAGATTTCTAGGGATTCTAAAGGATTCTTAAAGATTTCATAGATTTCCTGAATGACTTCAAAGATTTCTCCGTATTCCAAAGAATTTTGAGCAAATTTAAAAGATTTCAAGAAATTTTAAAAGTCTCCAAGGATGTGGTAAGAATTTCTAAAGATTTTAAAGGATTTTACGAGAATAAAAGCGATTTCAAGGGATTTCAAAGGATTTTGAAGAAATTGAAGATTTTAATATATTTTTAAAAGTTTCTCAAGATATGGAAAGAATTTTCAAAGATTTAAAATGTTTTTACAAAACTGCAATAGATTTCTAGGGATTCTAAAGGATTCTGAAAGGTTTCAAAGATTTCCTGAATGACTTCAAAGCTTTCTCCGTATTCCAAAAAATTTTGAGCAAATTTAAAAGATTTCAAGAAATTTCAAAAATCTCCAAGGATGTGGTAAGAATTTCCAAAGATTTTAAAGGAATTTACGAGAATAAAAGCGATTTCAAGGAATTTCAAAGGATTTTAAAAGAAATTGAAGATTTTAATATATTTTAAAAAATTTCTCAAGATATGGAAAGAATTTTCAAAGATTTCAAATGTTTTTACAAAACTGCAAGAGATTTCTAGGGATTCTAAAGGATTCTTAAAGATTTCAAAGATTTCCTGAATGACTTCAAAGATTTCTCCCTATTCCAAAGAATTTTGAGCAAATTTAAAAGATTTCAAGAAATTTCAAAAAGTTTCCAAGGAATTAGAAAGAATTCTAACGATTTTAAAGAATTTTACGGACTCCAAGCGAATTGTAGAAATTTCAAAGGATCTTAAAAGTTTCTAAAGGACTTTATAGGTTTCCAAATATTTTTAAGAATGTTGAGCAAATTTGAGATATTTGAATAAATTTCTAAAAATCTATGAGGACGTGAAAAGGATTTCTAAAGATTTTATAGGACTCTAAAGGATTCTAAAGAATCTTAAGAAATTTAGAAAAAAAATTTAAATTATTTTAAAAGGTTCCAAAAGACGTCAGAGATTTCTCAGTATTCCAAAGAATTTTGAGCAAATTTGTGAAATTTCAAAGGATTTCAAAAAAATCTAAGGATGTGGTAAGGACTTCTAAAGATTTCCGAGAATTTTAAGGGATTACAAGCGATTTTTAAGGATTTCAAAAAATCCCTAAATATTGCAAAGAACTTCATTGTTTTCCGAGTATTTTAAAGGATGTTTAGAAAAGTTTCGAGATTTGAATAGATTTTGAAAAATCTTCAAGGATGTGGAAAGGATTTCCATAAATTTCGAAGAATTTTCGAATATTTTAAAGGATTTCAAAAGATTTTAAAGGACTTTCTAGGTATCAAAATTCTTTGTGTATGGTGATCAGATTTTTAAGATGTCAAAGGATTTCAAGAAATTCCAAGGATGTGGGAAGGATTTCTCAATATTTTAAAGGATTCTTAAGAATTTATAGACATTTTTAGAAAAAATTAAATTAGCTTTAGAGATTCTAAGAGACGTCATAGAGTTCCCAGTTTTCCAAAAAGTTTTGATCGAATTTGTGAAATTGCAAAGGATTTTAAAAAATCTCCAAAGATGTGGAAAGTATTTCTGAAGATTTAAAAATATTTTACAGGATTACAAGCGATTTTTAAGGATTTAAAAAAATCCTTTAAGATTTCGAAGAACTTCATAGGCTGCCGAGTATTTCAAATGATTTTGAGCAAATTTTGGAGATTTGAAACGATTTCAAAAAATTTTCAAAGATGTGGAAAGGATTTCCAAAGATTACAAAGGATTGACAAATATTTTAAAGTATTTCAAAAGATTTTTAAGGACTTTTTAGATTTCCAAATATTTCAAAGAATGGTGAGCAGATTTCAAAGGTTTTCAAGAATGTGAAAGGATTTCCCATGATTTTCAAGAATTCTAAAGGATTTCAAGATATTTTATAGAAAAAATTCAATTGCCTTGAGAGATTCCAAAAGACGTCATAGATTTCCCAGTATTCCAAAGTATTTTGAGCGACTTTGTGATGTTCAAAGGATTTCAAAAAATCTCCAAGGATGTGGAAAGGATTTCTCAAAATTTTAAAGGATTTCACTAGATTACAAGCGTTTTGTAAGAATTTCAAAAAATCCTTCAAGATTTTAAAGAACTTCATAGGTTGCCGAGTATTTTAAAGGATGTTGAGCAAACTTTAGAGATTTGAATCGATTTCAAAAAATCTGTTAGGATGTGGAAAGGATTTCCAAAAATTTCAAAGGATTGACAAATATTTTAAAGGATTTCAAAAGATTCCAATGACTTTCTAGATTTTCAACTATTTCAAAGTATAGTGAGCAGATTTTAAAGATGTCAAAGGATTTCAATCAAATTCCAAGGATGTGGAAAGGACTTCTAAAGATTTTAAAGAATTTTACGGGACTACAGGCATTTTTGAGGATTTTTAAACATCCTTAAAGATTTCAAAGAACTTCATGGGTTGCCGAATATTTCAAAGAATATTGAGCTAATTTTAGAGATTTTAATGGATTAAAAATTTTTTTTAAGGATATGGAAAGGATTTCCAAGGGTTTTAAAGGGCTGAAAAATATTTTCAAGGATTTCAAAAGATTCTGAATGACTTTCTAGATTTTAAATATTTCGAAGTATGCTGAGCAGATTTTAAACATGTCAAAGGATTTCAATAAAATTCCAAGGATGTAAAAAGGATTTCTAAAGATTTGAAAGGATTTTACGGGATATTAAGAGATTTTTGAGGATTTAAAAAAATCCTGAAAGATTTCAAAGAACTTTATAGGTTGCCCAGTATTTCAAAGGATGTTGAGCTAATTTTAGAGATTTGAATAGATTTCAAAAAAACTTTTAAGAATGTGTAGAGGATTTCCAAAGATTTCAAAGAATTGACATATATTTTAAAGGATTTCAGAAGATTCTAAATGACTTTCTAGATTTCCGAATATTTAAAAGTATGCTGAGCAGATTGTTAAGATGTCAGAGGATTTTAATAAAATTTCAAGGATGTGGAAATGATTTCTAAAGATTTTAAAGTATTTTACGGGAATGCAGGCATTTTTGAGCATTTGAAAAAATGCTTAAAGATTTTAAAGAACTTTATAGGTTGCCGAGTATTTCAAAGGATGTTAAGCTAATTTTAGAGATTTAAATAGATAAAAATTTTTTTTAAGGATATGGAAAGGATTTCCAAAGGTTTCAAAGGGTTGACAAATATTTTGAAGGATTTCAAAAGATTCTGAATGACTTTCTAGATTTTTAAATATTTTAAAGTGTGGTGAGCAGATCTTAAACATGTCAAAGGATTTCAATAAAATCCCAAGTATGTGGAAAGAATTTCTAAAGATTTGAAAGGATTTTACGAGATTTTAAGCGGTTTTTGAGGATTTAAAAAAATCCTCAAAGATTTCAAAGAACTTTATAGGTTGCCCAGTATTTCCAAGGATGTTGAGATAATTTTAGAGATTTGAATAGATTTCAAAAAATTTTTTAAGGGTGTGTAGAGGATTTCCAAAGATTTCGAAGAATTGACATATATTTTCAAGGATTTCAGAAGATTCTAAATGACTTTCTAGATTTCCGAATATTTTAAAGTATGCTGAGCAGATTTTTAAGATGTCAGAGAATTTTAATCACATTCTAAGGATGTGGAAAGAATTTCTAAAGATTTTAAAGGATTTTACGGTATTGCAGGCATTTTTGAGGATTTAAAAAAATGCTCAAAGATTTCAAAGAACTTTATAGGTTGCCGAGTATTTCAAAAGATGTTGAGCTAATTTTAGAGATTTGAATAGATTTCAAAAAATTTTTTAAGGATGTCGAAAGGATTTCCAAAGATTGCAAAGAATTGACATATATTTTAAAGGACTTCAGAAGATCCTAAATGACTTTCTAGATTTCCGAATATTTTAAAGTTTTCAGAGGATTTCAATAGAATTCCAAAGATGTGGAAAGGATTTCTAAAGATTTTAAAGGATTTTACGGGATCGCAGGCATTTTCAAGGATTTGAAAAATGCTTAAAGATTTCAAAGAACTTTATAGGTTGCCGAGTATTTTAAGGG
Source organism: Amphibolips quercusostensackenii (assembly GCA_032357855.1). NCBI lineage: Eukaryota > Metazoa > Arthropoda > Insecta > Hymenoptera > Cynipidae > Amphibolips > Amphibolips quercusostensackenii. The sequence continues at coordinate 11,267 of JAUELO010015674.1, forward strand.
ATGTTGAG
>JAUELO010015722.1:0-20808 GCA_032357855.1 Amphibolips quercusostensackenii
CTGTCAAATTCGGGCGGAATGTATAGTTGCGTTCCATCCCCTCTTCTCACCTAGATCTTGGTTTTGTGGGAGAAAGGGGTTGGGGGAACAAGAGAGTGATGATGGAGTTTTGGTAGTGTGTACTTAACCTTCGTAAAGATCACTTTGGTGGCGCAAGAGTTTATGTTAGTTTCGGGTGTGCATGTCAGTGACGTGAACGACTCAATGTGTGTTTGCTTCCTAACTTTTAATATTTGTTTTCCACGGTCACGAAAATTTCTCCCAGGCAAAGCTTAATTCCATAATACATGCAGATTTATAACTTGCAATATTATGGACCCTAATGCCAATTAAAAAATCTTTCTTACAAAATATTATGAAATTTACAGATTTCTGCCGGTAGTGTAAAGTGTGTGTGTACTGCGTACACTGTACAGTGTGTCGCTGCATAACGCAATTTTCTCAGACGCAAGGTCATCTGAGGGTGGGGGTGAGAAGCAGAGTCGGAACGCGGGGGGGCAACTGGTGGGTTTTCTGACCGCGGGAGGGAACTCGTGTGCACCGGAGCAAATATGGGAATAGAGTGGAATGATAAAAAAGAGAGGAAGAGGTGGAGTTGGATGGTGGAAAAGAAAGATAAGGAAAGGGAAACGAGGGCATGGTAGAAAAGTAGGGATTAGGATAGAGGAATAGATGGAAATGATGAAATGTGTTGAAGGAGGTTGGCGCATGATGGTGGGAAATGCAGTGAGGGGAGTGGGGGCGATTGAGAGTGTCAGAAAGGGAAGCAGTGGAGGGGGCTTATGTGAAAGAAGGAAAAAGAAGGGGATTGTGAACAAGTTGGAGGGCGATGTAGTGAAGAAAGGAGAGGGACAAAAATACGTGGCTTTGCTCAAGGTTTAACATTTTTTAATTCATATAAATATTAATTTATCTGCCTGGTGATAAATGTTGACTTGGTTGGAAAAAATTTAGTGACTAATAAATTACGAAATTCTTTTTTTGTATGCACATGTCCCCTAATAATGCTAATTTGATTATTTGATGCTTCAAAAAAAATTTTATTTTATTTAGGTTCTGTTAAAAAAATATGTCACATTGCCACTGTTTTCAAGAAACCTCTTCTGCTGTTTGTATTTTAACTTAATTGCGAATTGATTTGATAAAACAAATTCGAAATAATCTCTTCTAATTAAAAATTCTACTATTTGGTTGAAAATTTAATTACTTTGTTAAAATTGTTTTTAGTTAAAAATTAAATTTTCTAACTGAATATTCAGCTGATCCACAATTAGTTAAAAATAATTTTATTCACATTTTAAAAATTAAACTCTTTAATTTTTTAATGTTAAACTATGTTAAACATTTATTGTATTGGTTGAAGATTGAATTTTTCAATTCGTTCTATTTTGGTTAAAAATTAATTGTTTTTTCAACTGAAAATTTAACTATTTTATTTTTGTTTGAAAATTGGTCGTTTTTAATTTTAAATTTGATAATTTTATTTCAAATTCATACACTTTTTTTAAATTTTATTTCTGGGTAGAAAATTAATTTTCTTGATCCTGAATTTAACTGCTTGGTTAAAAGTTGATCTAATTTGCGAAAAATTAATTTAATCAGCTTACTGTCCAACCTTAAGGTTAAAAATTTAAATAAATTGTTTAAAAATTGCCTTTCCTTCGCAAATTAATTTCTTTTATTGAAAATTTACCCAATCCGTAACTCTTTGAAAATTAGTTATTTTAAGTTGAAAATTCAACTGCTTGGTAAAAAGTAAAACTAATTTTCAAATAATTATTCTTATCAGATAGAAATTTACCTAGCTTAAAAATTTGTTTTTCCTTTAAGCTCAAAAACAATTTTTTTTTCTGCAAATGAAATTAATATATTTTTTTGGAAGAGTATATCATCTTAGGTCTAAAATGCACTATTTGATAAAAATTAACTTTTTTATAAATAACTCATATTTTCTGGCAAAAAATTTGTCTTTTTAACTCAAATATTTAACTGCTTTGTAAAAGTTTTGCTCTCAGGTTCAAAATTTTTATTATTTTTGCAGAAAATTCAGCTGAATGGATGGAAATAAACTTTCTTGTTTAAAATACACATCAGGTTGAAAATTCATATTTAAGTATTGCACAGTTTATTGCAAACTTATTTTATTTTCAAAATTCATGATCTTAATTAAAAATTTAAAATTTTGCTGAAAATGCATTTAGTTTGTTGAAAAGTTGACTGTTTTGTTCAACATAAATTTTTTTGGATGAAAAATTCATCCTTTGAAATTGAAAACTCAACTTTCTTCCAGAAAATTTTGTATTTTTGGGCTCATAAATTTAACTAGTTAAAAAAAAACCTATTTGTGTGTTGAAAGTTCAATCTAGTTTAAAATTTGACAATTTTTTTGAAAATTCATCCATTTCTGTTTGAAATTTTTTTTCAAATATTTGGCTAAAAAGTCGTATTCGTATGTCGAAAATTTAAATTCTTTGTAGAAAATTTATATTTTTAGGTGCAGAATTCTTTTTTTTTTCAAAAGTGCAACTGTCTTTCAAAAACTTTGTCTTTTCCACATAAAATTTTTTTTTCGTTTAAAAATTAATTTTTAAAGTAAGAGAATTCAACTATTTGGTTGAAAATTCGTCTACTTGTCTTGAAATTCAAACTATTTGATTGTAGATGCAACTGTTTAGACTACAATTCATATTTTTGTTTGTTAAAAAAATTAAAAATTTTCGTTTGAAAATCATATTTTAGGTTGAAAAATCATCTTTTTAAGTTGCAGGGATAATTGTTTTTTAAAAACTGTAATTTGACGATTAGCATTTTAAACGCATAAACATAAGACCTCCTATAGAAGCGCATCCGATTTACTATTTCCTAGAACTGCTGCCCTACGCCGTTTCTCAGCCTAAATTTTTTAACATTTTGTTGAAAATTAAACAACTCCGTCAAAAATACATTTCTTTGCAAGTTAAATTAGATATTTGGTTGAAAATTTAACTTTTTTTTCTTAAAAGTCGTTTTTTTGGCTAAAGAATCAAGTCTTCTGTAAAAAAATGGTATTTACTGATGACCTTGAAGTTTTTCTTCAAGTCTAATTTATAATATGCATTAGATAACAAAATGGAGAATTTAAAATATATATTTTTTACTGCGGTACCGATTTACAAGCAAGGACAGTGCGAGGCAACCCCCGAAACTGCTGTTATATGGGGTCTCTTGTGTAATTATTAGGAATTGCATGCCAACCAAAGTTATTGGAAAATGCTTACATGTTCAGTTATTAATTTTTTATATTATGAAAATAACAAATCTTTACTTCCTTTTTACAGAATTAAATGCCTCGTCGCCACCTGCAGTACGACATCCTGATAAGACTTTTCGATATTTAGGAAAAATGGTTGGTGTGTGGCTTAATAGTCATGGACACCCGTACAGTATTAAGATTATTGGACCCCCTTTTCAAATGACTGATGAAATTCAGGCAACACACTATTTTGAAAGCTACTTGGAATATACAGCAGGTTATTTTTTTGTCGTTATCTTGAAGCACAGTTTTTCAGGCCAATCGGAGCTTATAATTATTGAAAATGCACCTCCTAGATATAACGAGCCTCAAAGTAAGTATATCCTTTTAGAAAACCCTGCAATCTGTTGTCGAAATTTTCTTAAACTTTCTGGAAAACTTGTCATTTTTTGAAGCACTGTATCCTAAAAAAGTATACCTAAATTTTCACTAGCAAATGCTTCTTACACGGAAAAAATTCGTCTAATAAAAAGTGTGGAATAAGTCGAGGAGTTTTGAACAGGAAACAAAAATTAGAAGATCTTAAATGACTTTTAATCGAAGATTTTGAATTTGTCAATAATAAATGTCAACGAGTCCTGTAATTCTCGATAATAGTATAGGGAAAAAAATCTGTGTTTACCATACGAAACTTAATTAAGAAGCCAAATTCAGTGCACGACAAATTGTTGAAAAACTGTCAATATTTTTAATTTGGTTCAAAAGAATTTGTAGAAGTCTCTAAAGTAAAAAATATCGTGCTGGTATTACAGAAAGTCCTAGACAGTCTGGGGAAATATATCAGCGCCTCGATGTGCGTCGTCGCACATCGGTCGGCAATGCGAAATGAAGATGGATGCAACCTGCAAAATTAGATTTGCCTTCTAACGCACAAACCGTTAGTAAGAAAGATTTTTTGATTTAAAAAATTTTGATTAAATTTAAGAAATATATATTTATCGGCAAATCGTACACAAAATTACTTACAATAAAAGCCGATTGAAATCCAAAAACGTTTATTATTTCGCGAGTTTTAAAGTTTTAACTAAAAGACGAAAAAATAATAGTATATCTTCTTTCATAACTCACGAAATGGATTTTTGGGCTTCAATAATAATTAATTACCAAGTTCCCGGTCTCTTCCCGGTTATTCCCGCTTAAGTTTTTCAGTTTTCCTAGTCCAATAAAAGTAAAATGTTCATATTTGCTGCAAAACTCAAACATTTATTATAACTTATCACTCTTATACTGAGCATCCTTTAAGACAACAAACGAGCAATTTCAAAGTAACTGAATTTTAAAACAAATATTTGAATTTTTTATTAAAAAATATACATTTTCAAAAAAAAATAGAAAAGCTAAACTTTTTGTTAAAAAAATTAGTTATAATAGTTTAATTCTAAGCCAAAAAGATAAACTTCCATTTAAAATGATGAATTTTTAACTAAAATGCTTGAATTTTTAACCACAAAGATGAAGTTTTAAAAAAAGATTAATTTTCTGCCAAGAAATACAATTTAAAAAAACATAATTTTTCAACGAAATTATTGAATATTTAATGAAAGGAGACAAATTTTTAACTAAATAGTTAAATTTTGAACTAAAAACAATTAACTTGCAACCGGAAATGAAATAGTTACATTTTTAGTAAATAAACTTAATTTTTAACCTAACTCATGAATTTTTAATCTTAATGATGAATCTTCATCTGGATTAGTTAAACTTTAAACCAGCAACATTAGTTTTTAACAAAAATAATTAATTTTCAACTGAAATAGTTGAATTTTCAAAATAACAAAAATTAATTTTCACTAAAAAAAGATAAATTGTCAAAAAATACTTAAATAATTAAATTTAAAGTTAACAAAATTGATTTTCAACCAAACGGATCAATTTTTAACCAAGACTGTCAAATACTCGTATTCAACTCAGATAATAAATCAAAAGAAATCATTGCATTTTAGACGAAAAAGATTAATTTTTACCTAAAACATGAATTTTCAACTGAAAAAGATTATCTTTCAACCAAGAATGGAATAATAGAATCTTAAGTCGAAAAATTAATGTTTAACAAAAAAAAAGTGTTTTTATTTGATGATATAAAATGTTAAACTGGTCTCGTAGTTACATTTTGAGTTGACAAAAAATTTTTCAACCCAATAGATGAATTTCTAATTGAAATCCTGAATTTTCGAAAAAAAAAAATAATAATAATTTTCAACAAAAGGTTTCAACTTTTAGCAAAATCATTTTATTTCTAACCCAAAAGATGAATTTTCACAAAAATAATAAATATTTAACTGGAATACTGGATTAACTAGAATAAGCTCTTAAACAAGACGATAATTTTTAATATTTGAGTAAAATAAGTTAAATTTTCAGTTAAAAATATTATGTGTACATTAGAAAAAAAACTAACTTAAAATGAAATAATTGTATTTTCAAACAAAGTAATTTAATTTAAACTAAAATTGTGAATCTTTCACTGGAATAGTTAAATTTTAAACCGGAACGATCAATTTTCAACCAAGATGATTTATTTTTAGACAAAAAGTTTAATTTTTAAATAAAAAAGTAATTTTCTTTTAAAAAATCGACTTTTTAACAAAATGCCTGTATTTTTAAGTATATAGTTGAATTTTTTATAAAAAAGATCAATTTTTAATAAATTGTTAAAATTTGAACCAAAAAGAATCGACGTCAACTGAGAATGGAACAGTTGTGTTTTTCGTTAAAGAAATTAATTTTCAACCAAAGTGATGCATTTTAAACTAAAACGATGAATCTTCAACTGGGATAGTGTTAAAATTGTAATGAAAAAAAAGCAAAAGTAAGTGCGTTAATTTTTAAACAAAAAGTTGAATTTTCAAGTAAAAAGTGTTAATTTTTAGCGGACAAAAATATCAATTGAAAACATAGAAAGAAAACAAAATTTCCAACCAGAAATAAAGTAGTTGAATTTTCTCTTGAAAAACTGATAATTTACACAAGAAAACGTATTTTCAGCAAAATAGTTAAATTTTTAGATAAAAAAATTAATTTCCAATATAGCTAATTCTTGTACTTAGTATTAAAATATCTTCTAAATATTAAAAAAGTAAGCTTTTCAATTTTGATAACATTTTTGTACCGTCTCAGATTCCCAGAAGTTCTACACTTTTTATAGGAAAAATTTTTCCGTGTAAAGGAATAATTCCAGCCCACAAATTATGGCCCACAGAACACTTCAATAATCATGAGAAATAAATAAAAAGAAATATTAGCGCCATAAAAAATCAAAATGCAGAGATATACTTTTTGCACAAATTATTATAATGTTCATAATTAAAAATAAATAATTATGTGCTTGCAAGGGCATGTGATACTTTAAAAATTCTAGATTTTAGTAGTGTTAGGTTCTTCCGGCTTTTCTCTAACAATAATAAACAGTACGGCCTAAAAATTTGGGAAATGATGGAGAACATGATAACGGACGTACCTCGACTCCTTTTTGTGGGATCATTAAAAAAAATATTTAATTTGCTAAATTTGGTGAAAGTATGTGTATTTTGAGGTTATGTGTCCTGAATTTCTCCGATTTCTTCCACGCTTTTCTCCTAAAGTACACAGTATTTTTTGCCGGAAACTTAGGATAAGGAAGAAAACATAGAAACTAATGTCCCGGAACTAACCTTATTCGTAGGAAATCAAAAAAGTTTATTTCATGAATAATGTGATACTTAGAAAATTCTCGATTTTAGCAGTGTTAGGTTCCCCCGGCTTTTCTCCCACAATAACGAACATTTTGTCTTAAAAATTTGAGGAATAATACAGAACATGCTAACGGACGTCCCTTGACTTCTTTTTTGTGGGTCCATAAAAAAAAATTAATTTTGCTAAATTTAATAAAAGTTTGTGTATTTTAAGGTTATGAGTCTCACATTTCACAGTACACAATATTTTTCGCCCAAAACTTAGGACAAGGAGAAAACATAGAAACTATAGTCCCATATAACCTTATTCGCAGGAAGTTATAAAACTTTATTTCATAAATTATTTATAAGTGGCTATTTCGCAAAGCTGTAAGGCATGCAAGAAATGACAGAGAGATAAAAATCGTTCTTAACTTCAAAATAGTGCACATACATAAAATTTTTATTTCAGCACAATAAATTTTTGTTGTTGTTATCCCTAAAAAAAGGGTCGAGGGACGTCCGTTATAGTATATTATAGCATCTCCGAATTCATTGTTTAAAAATTTTAGTTCTCGTGGACACAGACCCGGGGAAACTGAACCTGATTTACCACACGACGAAGTATCACATGCCCTTAAAGCAACTTTTTATTAAAATTAGCAAGGCTCTTTGCTATAAGTTTGGTTGAAACCTCAAATAAAATTAAAAATTTTTTAAAATTCATCACAATGTCTTTAGAAGAATTTCTTCAGGGAAGCCCTGTGTTCAGGAAGGTATTTTGAATGTACTTCGATGGATTGTTTTTAACTTTGAATTTTATTTAAAGTTCCAACTAGCATAAAATCAGATAGCCTTTCTTATTCCAGTAAGTGTTCTTTATTTATTTATTAAAATACATCATTATTAGTAGGAGTTGAGGAAGATTCATGAAAGGTTTACTAAAGAATCTTGCAAGGCAATATGAATAATAATTTTTTTATTTTATTTAAAGCCTTAGCTAATGTTGTAACAGACCAGCCTTTCTTATATTGGTGAGGAGTTGCATTAAGGGGTTGTCAAATTATGTTTTCATCGAAAATATGTTAAAGCATGTTTTTTGATTGCATTTTTATAATTTGTATATAATTCTTAATTTAATTCAAATTTTGATCTAATGTTATATAAGATAGTCTTCCTATTTGAAGTAAGGGTTGTATTTAAAATTCTTAATTTTATTAGAAGTTCCAATCACAATCATTTTAAATAATTTTCCTGATTTCAACAAGGGTTTGTTTTAGGGGTTGCTAAATATATTTTTGTATTTGGAGTTTCAAAGATAGTTCTGTGAAGCCATGGTGTAAATTGAGATCCGATACCTTTAAATTATTTTTATTCTTTATGATATAAATAGACAAAGCAAATTTATCCAATTCTATCTTTTTGTTAATGTACGTTCGCGTCTTTTTTTTTAATCCTCTCTTTTCTAACTTATCTAATCTTTTATCTGTCTACGTTAATTTTTTTCTATCTTTTTGTGAATCTAAATTCACTTCCTTCTTTTCCAATGTCCTTTTCTCTATCTCACCCTTTCCTGATTCTATCAACATCAATATCTTTCTATGTCTTTATCAATATAAACTGCCGTTATCTTTTTCAATATCCTTTTCTCTATCTTATCGTATCCTGATTCTACTATTGTCAATAACTTTCTATATCTCTATCAATCCAAACCCCCGTTATATTTTTCAACCTTTTCTTTTCTGTTCCTTCTTATCCTTAATCTTTCCACGTCGATCTTTTTCCATTTTTTTGTCAATCTAAATCCACGTTTTTCTTTTCCAATCCTTTTTCCTCTATCTCATGCCTTCCTAATTCTATCAACGACAATATTTTTCCATCTCTCTATCAATCTAAATTACCGTTACCTTTTTTAAATCTTTTTTTCTTTCTTCCTTCTTATCCTTTATCTTCCCACAGCAATCTTTCTTTATTTTTTGTCAATTTGAATTTAAGTCTTTCTTTCTCAATCTCTTTTTCTCTATCTCATCCTTTCGTGATCCTATCACCGTCAGAATCTTTCTATTCTCTATCAATCTAAACTCCTATTATAGTTTTCAATTTCCTCTTCTCTATAGCTTCGTATTCTTTATCTATTTATGTCAATCTTTTTTTATATTTTACTTAATCTTAATTAACGTTTTTCTTTTTTAATCTCCTTCTCTCTATCGCATTCTATCCTGATCTTATTTACGTCAATATCCTTTTATTTCTCTAACAATCTAAACTCATGTTACCCTATTCAATCTCCTCTTCTCTATCTCTTCTTTCCTTTATCGACCCATGTTAATCTTTTTCTATATTTTTGTCAATCTAAATCCACGTCTTTCTTTTTTCATCGCCTTCTCTCTATCTTACCTTTCCCTGATTCTATCAACATCAATATCCCTTTATCTCTCTATCAATATAAGCTCCCGCTATCTTTTTCACTCCTCCTCTTTTTTATCTTTTCTTATCCTTTACCTACCCATACCAATCTTTCTCTATATTTTTGATTATCTTAATTCACGTCTTTCCTTTTCAATCTCCTTTCCTCTATCTTATCTTATCCTAGCTCTATCAACGTTAATATCTTTCTATCTCTCTATCAATCTTAACTCTTATCTTTTTTAATATTCTCTTCTGTATCTTTTTTCATCCGTTATCTATCCACTTCTATTTTTTTGATCTGTCTATTGATCTACACTTCCATTATTTTTTCCAATCTCGTTTTCTCTATCTCATCCTATCCTGCCCTGCTGGAAGTGAAAAAATAGAGATCCTATATTTTTGAATAATTTTAAATCTTTATGATAAAAAGAGATAAAGAGAAGGAGATTGGAAAAGAGAAATGTAAATTGAATTAACAAGAAGATAGGAAAAGAACAATGTGAATAGATAAAGAATTAGAAGAGATAAAGAAAAGGACATGGAAAAAAACAATGAGAGTTTAGGCTGATAGAGAGATAGAAAAATATTTACGTTAATAGAATCAGGAAAGGCTGAGATAGAGAAAAGAAAATTGAAAAAGAGAGACGTGTGTTTTGATTGACAAAAATATGAAAAAATATTGGCATGAATAGATAAGTTATAAGAAAGGATAGAAAGGAGGAGATTAAAGAAGATAACGGGAGATTAGACTGATATAGAGATAGAAAAATATTGACGTTGATGAAATCAGCAAAAGGAAAATAGAAAAAAAAGATTTAAAAAAGAGTCGTGAATTTCGATTGACTAAAGAGTAAAAAAAAATTACGTATATAGATAAAGTATAAGAAGAGATAGAGAAGAGGAGATTAAAAAAGATAGCAAAAGTTCAGATTGATAGAGAGATAGAAAGATATTGACGTTGATAAAATCAGGAAAGGATGAGATAGACAAAAAAAAGATTGAAAAAGAAAGACGTGAATTCAGATTTAGATTGATAGAGAGACAGAAAGATATAGACTTTGAGAGAATCAGGAAAGGATAAGATAGAGAAAAGAAAGAATAAAAAAAAAGACGTGAATTCAGATTGACAAAAATATAGAAAAAGATTGACATAGATAGATAAATGGTAACAAGAGATAGGGAAAAGGAGATTAAAAAAAAGTTTATATTGATAGAAAGATAGAAAGATATTGACGTTCATAGAATCAAAAAAGAATAAGGTAGAGGAAAAAAGAATGAAAAAGAAAGACGTGAATTCAGATAAAAAAAATTATGAAAAAAAAATTGATAAGAATAGATAAAAAAAAGTAGATTGAGAAAGATGGGATAAAAAAAAAATAAAAAAACAAGAGCTTAGATTAATAGAGAGACAGAAAGATATTGACTTTGATAAAATATGGAAAGGATGAGATAGAGAAAAATAGATTAGAACAGAAAGACGTGAATTTAGATTGACAAAAGAATAGAAAAAGATTGATGTGAATAGATGAAGAATAAGAAGAGATAGAGGAAAGGAGATTGAAAAAAATAACGAAAGTTTAAACTGATAAAGAAAGAGAAAAATATTGACGTTGACAGAATCAGAATGGGATGAGAAAGAGGAAAAAAGATTGGAAAGGAAAGACGTGATTTTAGATTAACTAGAATATAGAAAAAGATTGACATGGAAAGATAGAGGATAAGAAGACATAGACAAGAGGTGATTGAAGAATAGAACAATAGTTTAGGTTGATAGAGAGATACAAAAATTTTGACGTTGACAGTATCAGGATAGGATAAGAAAAAAAAAATTAGAAATGAAAGACGTGAATTCAGGTTGCCAAAAATATAGAAAAACATTGGCATGAATAGAAAAAGTATAAGATAGGATTAAAAAAGTGGAGATTGAAAAAGATAACAAGAGTTTAGATTAATATGATGATAGAAAGATATTGACTTTGATAGAATCAGGAAAGGATAAGATAGAGAAAAAAAGATGAAAAATGAAAGAGCGGATTTAGATTACCAAGAAATAGAAAAAGATTGACGTATATAGATGAAAGTTAAGAAGATTTAGAAAAAAGGAGACTGAAAAAGATAACGGAAGTTTAGATTGATAGAGAAATACAAAAATATTGACGTTGATGGAATCAGGAAAGGGAAAGATAGAAAAAATAGACTGAAAAAAGACGTGAACTTCGATCGACAAAAGGCTAGAAAAAGACTGAAGTATATAGATAAAGTATAAGAAGAGATAGAGAAGAAGGTATCAAAATAGATAACGGGAATTTAAGTTGATAGACAGATAGAGAAATATTTACGTTGACAAAATCTAGAAAGAATGAGATAAACAAAAAATATTACAAAAGAATGACGTGAATTTTGATTGACAAAAAGATAGAGAGAGATTGATGTGAATAGATAAAGAATGTACAGGGATAGAGAAAAGGAGATTAAGAAAGATAACAGAAGCTAAAACTGATAAAGAGATAGAAAAATATTGACGTTGACAGAATCAGGATGGGATGAAAAAGAGATAAAAAGATTAGAAATAAAATGCGTGAATTTAGATTGACAAAAATATAGAAAAAGATTGGCATGGATAAATAAAGTATGAGAAGGGATGAAAAGATGAAGATTAAAAAAGATAACAGGAGTTTAGATTGATAAAGAGGTAGAAGGATATTGAAGTTGATAGAATCAGAAAAGCATGAGATACAGAAAAAATATTGAAAAGGAAGACGCAGATTTAGATTGACAGAAAAATAAAAAAAGATAGACGTATATAGATAGAGTATAAGAAGAGATACAGAAGAGGATATTCAAAAAGATAACAGGAGTTTACTTTGATAGAGAAATAGAAAGATATTAACGTTGATAGAATCAGAAAAAGATGAGATAGAGAAAAAGATTAAAACAGAAAGACGTGAATTTTGACTGACGAAAATTCAAAAAAAGATTAGCATGGATAGATAAATTATAAAAAGAGATAGAGAAGAGGAAATTGAAAAGGCTATTAGGAGTTTATATTGATAGAGAGATAGAAAGATATTGACTTTAATAGATCAGGAAAGGACAAGATAGAGAAAACAAAATTGGAAAAGAACGAGATAGAAAAAAGGTGATTGAAAAAGATAACAAGAGTTTGGTTGATAGAGAGATAAAAAGTTGTTGAATTTGTTAGAATGAGGATAGGATGAGACAGAAGAAAGAAGATTCAAAAAGATAACGGGAGCTTAGATTGCTAGCGAGATTGAAAAAGATTGATGAAGATAGATGAAGATTAAGAAGAGATAGAAAAAGGGTGATTGAAAAAGATAACGGAAGATTAGATTGAAAGAGAGGTAGAAGAATATTGATGTTGATAGTATTATGAAAGGATGTGATAGAGAAAAGGAGATTGGACAAGAATAAACTAAATTCAGATTGGCAAGAAGATAGAAAAAGATTGAAGGAGATAGATAAAGGGTAGGATAAGACAAAGAGATAGAATATGATATATGTTATCTATCTCTTTTTACTTGCAGCAGTGTGACGCTAGGTGGCTGACGGTAAAAGTAACTAACAAGTGTAATCAGTCTTTAGGCACGTGATCAGCGTCAAATTTATTTTTTTTTAAATTTTTTATATTTTAGATGGACTTCTCAATTTAAAAAAATAGAAAATGATAAAAGTGCTCGATCGCGAAAGATAGAAAGAGTTAGATAAAGATGAAAATTTATATTAAAGTGATAGAATAAAGTAAAGAAAAAGATAATAGTCCTCGGTTTTGAAAGATAGAGAAAGAGATTAAGAAAAATTAAAATTTGTGATAGACATATAGACTAATGGATAGAAAAAGATAAGAGTCCTTCGTGATGAAAGAAAGAGAAAAAGATATAAAATGATTTAAATAAGGGATAAAAAAAGATAGAGTTTTAGGGATGCAAAGTGACCTATTGAGAAAGATAAAACAGTTATATCGCTTCCTATCTCCTAATTTCTATCTTTTTCCTTGCAGCAGTGTTGGCAACTTATCGAGAGTCAAAGAATCGGGATTTAAGTGTATTTTATTGTGTGTTTGAAATTTTTTGAATAATATTCTCATCATTCGTCGTCCGCATTAAGATGATTTGTGCAAAAAATGTATGTGTGCATTCTGATATTTTTTTGATATGGCACTAATATTTTAATTGTTTCAATCGCGATTCTGTCAGATAGTACTGATGATAAGGTATTGGTTTGTTCATATTTATCACTTATTTTTCATTATTCGTCACGCTTGTTAAAGTATTTTTTGGATTTTTATCTTTAATATGAATATCTATTAATACTTCTATTTCAAATTTGAAATTTCTACATTTTTTTAGGTAGCTTGTTTGTGTATTTGAGCTCTTATGCACATTATTTAAAATCAGTGATAATGATAGAGCTACCCTAAACTGGGTCTAAGCCACGCATATGAGGGAAAGCGGCGCACGCCCTAGATTCTGCTTTTTTTAATGCGATATTTGCTTCTCCCAGGTAAAAGATATTGAGGCCTGCCACTAAATTATGTTAAACTTTAGTTGAAAAACCTAGAAGAAGCAATATCGTTCATTTTAAGTACTCATTCATAAATGCGTCCCTTATTCAAATACTGCGCATTTCCTCAGTCCTCAAGATCGGCGCCTGCGAAATGTAGAATAATGGGTGCGCCACTTGCCCTCACATATCAGGATTCATTTGTGTAGTGTTTAATTTTCAAATTTATTCTTAACATTTTTTTTTAATTCAAATATTTTTTTCTGTTTGCACAAAGTTCCAGACCTAAATGAATATCTAACTTTCACCGGACATATCCTAGGCTTTAACAGAGAAGTTTGTATGTATGAGGATATGCATACTCGTCGTTTGAACAGCGTGAAGTTTGTAGATAGTAATATAGTTCCAACTGAGCAAGAATATAATGCTGGCTACCAACTTAAATTCAGTCAGCATCAGTTCGGTTCTAATCACCACTTAAACGTTTACTCATTAAAGAACGGATACATGATAGGAATGGAACTTAAAGATGGCGCGCTTCCAGAAAGGCCTAATATAGACTATGCTCAAAGGGCGGCAGCACAGCACTATCATGGACCGGTATGAATCATCGACTTCTCAAATTATAATGATCTGATTCAGGATCATATATTTAGTCAAACTAAAATGTCCGAGGTTCTTGGAGTACTTTAGCCTTAATTCGAGCTTTTGATGGTTCCTGATCGTGCAATGTACTTGTAAGGAAAAAATGCTAAGGAAACCTGCTAGCAGCATATAACAGCTGTTAAGTGTAATTGTGACTTGCGTGCGGTTAGATAAAATTTTGAGGTAATGTACTTCTGACATCAGCGCTAAAAATTGTCGGCTATTTTGTTTAGTCTTAAAAATCACCGTGAGAGCTGATCAAAGTTATCCAAATAGACAGATCTTTATGATCTCAAAAGTCAAATAATCGTTGAAGTGAAATGCTCTGCAACATAAATGATTCTTTTTTTTTCTTCTGTGACAAAGACGAGACGGACGGTTTTTGGGAAATTTAAGTTTAGTTAAACGAGTGCAATGTGAATCAAGAAAACCTTAGCTTTGTAATTCTACGAAAAAATGTTTGAATAAATAAACAACGAAAATGTATGATAATGATGTAATATTTTTCTGATTTTTACCTATCTCTAAAGAAAAATAAAAGTATCGACAAATTAATTTATTTGATCTCTTACATTCTGTTTTGTTGATTAATTCACTGAAATAAGCAAATAGGGCAGGTGAGTAGACTTAAACTCCGACTTCAGATTAGACTAACCCATTTTTACCAGCAACCTCAACAAGATCTTGAAGGCAAGTCTAAACTAATGAGTAAGATCTTCAGATGTAAGAGCCTCAAGTGCTGCATGACTGTCAAAGCAAATGTGAATGAGCTGGCTTTAACAAGCCTGCTTACAAGTCTCCTATGGACAAGCCTTAATTTCTATTATTTCGATCTAGAAAACTGAAGAAAATGTGTGTCATGATGTTGTTATCTCAGTCCTGGGCTTCTCCACATAGATTGCAGCCCCTGTTTTCAAAGAGTCTGATATTATGTGGATCTTTTACCTCAGCATCACTAAGGTTGCCTTCTGCAAGAAATCTGTAGACCTCAGTTGCCACAATCTTTCTTACAAGAAGATACAAGAAAAGGCTGTCTAGAATAACCCGAAGAGCTGCTGTTGGTAATGTTTTTATAGCACCAGTGACCACTAAGCAGAAAACACTTTGGAGGCTTTCAGTTGTTTAAAAATACTGATTGGTTTAGTTTTGGCAACCAGATTGATAATGCATATGCTATTATAGATCTCATTATCACTGTAAATACAACATGTAAGTACTTCTGGGGCTTGGGCTCCAGGCTATTCTTATGGCGCATCTACAGGGTCAGAAGGGATACCAAAAAGGATAATCTTTCAGAAAATCTCAAAG
The DNA here is from genome assembly GCA_032357855.1 of Amphibolips quercusostensackenii. Taxonomy (NCBI): domain Eukaryota; kingdom Metazoa; phylum Arthropoda; class Insecta; order Hymenoptera; family Cynipidae; genus Amphibolips; species Amphibolips quercusostensackenii. The sequence goes on from JAUELO010015722.1 coordinate 15,826, forward strand.
CTTGGTTTTATCCATCTTAATAAATGTCTTTTTTAGGTCAAGAAATGCGCCAAAAACTTTTTTGTTTACTCTTAAACTTTTGTCTGCAATCTGTCTCAAACTAAATATCTGATCGGCACATGATTTTCCTAACATAAATCCAACCTGAACCTCCTAAATCTTTTCTTCTGTTATTATCATCATTCTTTCCTTTGTTTCTATAAATAAAAATCGCCTTTTTTCCAGTCATCAAAAAATTCCCACTTCTCGATACCTATATTTATCAACTCACTTAGCCTTTCAGGTAAATACTTGTACTTGCTATCGCTCTTAGGCATTTGAGCATTATTACTATTCACATCAGCAGCTTTCACCATTTTTAAAGTTACTTGTTATATTCCTAATTGTTAAGGCACAAATTCTTTAAACTGGGTTTTTCCAGCTTATAAAATTCTATTTCGCAGACGTGCTGCTTCGTAGCTTTTTCTTTCAATAATTCCTTCTGAAAATCACATAAAGCGTATTTTAATATTTTAGTATTACATACCACTTCACCCTTGATATTTCCAATGCTGAATAACTCTGTGCTACTTCTTTCTTTCATAACAACTTTGGCAAGTTTCCGAAACAGTTTCTTATATAGGCCTGTATTATTATACTTTCTTAGATACGCTTTTTTCTTTCCATTAAAGCATGCGCAGATTTCATGAGGTTTTTTTTTATATCTCCTAGCAGCAGTCCTACTAGAAGAGATAAATAAACACGATTAGTATCTTAAAAACAAGTCAAACAAGAAAAGCTCGAAAATAATAAATTGCCTAGCTAGACAGGAAACTAAAAAGGATTGGAAGAACAATAAAGCTTCTTTTCTAATTTTGCTGCTCATTAAAAATCATAGAACATTGTGATCTGAATAGAAAAATATAAATAAAAAAAAAATAGGTAAAGGAAACTTACGATCTGCCACAATGGGTGACAAACATAGTGGGTTAAAAGGAAAAATAGTGATAAGGGATATGGACAAAACAATAACCTATGCCGAAAATCTGCCAAGAGGAATACAATCTAGGAGTCTGCCAGGTCCTCAGAAGAGAACCTTAGAACAAACTCGGATGGAGGTTAATAGAAAAATCGACGAAATAGAGAAAAGGACAAAGGAAATAATAGAAGAAGAAGAAAACATAAGGGGGAAAAAGAGCATGAACGTAAAGGAATTTTATAAAAATATTAGACACTCTGGAAGGCAAGCATAAATAAATCACTACATTAAAAAAATTTTGGGAGAGCTGCTTGCCCACATGATAGAGCTTCAACATCAAACGCATCGCACGCTGCCTTATGTTGTTTGGTGCAAATTCTCTACTCGTTGGGCGCGCTGTAAGCCTACATTGAAACAGCTACAGCCTTAACCGTGTTAGTACAGTAATGCTCTGCTTAAGCGAGAGAATGGCATACTAAAGCCGAGTTTCACGCGGATTTTGTTTCATGCGATGAACGATTTGCGCGACTGCAGCGTTCCGAACACGCTGGAAAGAATCTGCTCGCACGTTTGGCACTATTGCTTACTTAAATGTGGTATGACCACTGCACTATCCGCCGTGGTGGCGCTGTGATCCTACTCAGAAGACAGCAAATTGCTAAAGTTTTTTTCGGTACAGAAGTTACTGCAAATATCACGATAAATGTTGAGACACAACATAGCTGCATGGAGGAACACATAAAAATACTGAATGCACGACAAAATAGAGCTGCAGAGAGGAGATTGGCAGAAGAAGAAAAAGAAAAAAGACTGCCTGCAACATAGGGAACAAATATCAAGTACATGCTACCAGAATACAACGGTGAAAACGGTCTGGTTTGCTACATTAATTAAATATGACAATACTGTCGACCCGTAAGGCCGAAGGAAAGTGTCATGAATTATTTATATGAGGGTTTACTAACTGGACCATCGGGAGACTGCTAAGAAATTATAAAATACTGCGTAACCAGCTTTCAGGGATTCAGAAAAAAGTTCCGATAGAGATATTGAAATAAAGAAGCTAAACTTCAAATGAAAAGAAACTTGGAATTTTAGTACTGCTAAAGTAAGAAGAGAGTATTTAGAGATGAATACCTTAACAAGATTAATGCAAAAGCACGGAAATTGGATCCTTCAGCTACTTTTCTAGGAATCATTTAGAAATTGTGACGACACTTTAAAGATAAAATCAAGTATGCAGTGTCTAGAAGAGACGTAGCGGTGTTCGAGAAACTAATTAAATTCTTGGAAGACTCCGACAAGAAAGACGCGCTGAATTCATGCGAAACATAAAATTAAAGCTGGGAAACTTCAAACAAAATCAAACTCTGAACACGCGACCTTAATCAATAAGTCCATAATATCGATCACGTAGTGATAATCCCAGTAGCAGTTCAAAAACAAAAATAGCCAGGAGTCACACTGGACAATTAAAAACGTGCAAGGTGTCAGTCAGAGAGAACAAATGAAAAGCCGCCTAAAGGATTCAGAAATATAGAACTGGAGAAAGACATGATACAGAAGTGGTGGCAGAGAATACCAAAGGATGGTACACGAGACAAGAAATGAGACAATGTCACGTAAAGAAGAGAAAAGAAAATAAAAATATTAGACGTGATAGCTAAAGTTATTCCCTTCACACATGCCTACAAATACGCAAGAGAAACTGATTAAAGAAGTACCAAAGAAGACAGCGAAGAAGAAATCGGGATACTATAAAGCAAATCTGCAGATAGGAGGAATCCTGACAAAGGCACTTATCGATACAATACAATACAATTAAAAACGATTGTAGAAGTGTCTGGGCCTTCCTATCAGTGGAGTAGGACAAGCAGCACCTATTACAGAAAAAGCTGTGCGTATAAATAAACAAATTTATGCAGTTTAAAAGCTGCCCGAGAATGTGCCACGATTGGTATTCATGGTGATACCTTGAATGTGAAGATTCTGCATTATCAAAACAGACGTGTTGTATGAGTGCAAAACCAACTTCAATTTCGATACAAGAACTTACTGTTCCCTATTTAGAAAAACAGCCCTGGATTCGAATCTTTAAGGAAGACGAAAGCACGCTAGATCAGGCGGATACATGCATTGTCAGCGTTTTTGAAGTCAAAAGCGTGCCACCGAAACTAAAAGATAAACAAGATCTCCCCACACAAGTTACCCAAAAAGAAATAGATAAAAAGGCCGAAGAAAGTAAGGAAGTTAATGTGATCTTAAAAAAAACTGAAGGGCATGTTATAGGAATACAAAAAAGTATTTCGAAGTTAGGTAGGGTTGCTAACTTCTTATGAACACATGCTGGAAATCAAAAAATGACATCCTTTTGCAGGGAGAAATTATCTTAAGATTATAGCCAATAGCATAAGGGTGAATGCAGAAATATATAATTAAACTATTTTATTTCTATTTCTAAAATGTCGAGGAATGATCGTAATGTCTAGTACAGATATAACAAGTAGCTTCTAGCAGGTGCTACTGCATCTAGAACATTTGCAATATACGAAATTCAAATAACAAGTAAAGAGTTTTACGGTAGCTTTTGGATTAGAACACCTGGAAAAACAACTGCAACGATTGGAAACCAACATTTTGTCATAAAATATGACAAGATCTAATTTTTTAGAAAAATAATCTAAATTCTTAGGATTCATGAGGACCACCGATGGAATCAAGCCCGACCTAGACAAAATAGTAAGCATCAAAATCTTCCTATCACCACAAAATGCGAAACAATTCAGAGGCTCCTTAGGACTTGTTAACTTTGCTTCTAAGTTACACAACAAAGACGCGTCAGAAACTGCTAAAACATATAAAATAGGGATCGCTATTGAATTAGAATGAATAGGTGCAAGAGTGTTTTAAGAGAATAAAAAATTTATTTTCTAAATAGGTACTAGACTATTTTACAGATGCAAAAAAAATTACTATCTGGAAAAAGACGCAAGAAACTATGCGTTAGGCGCCGTGCTGTATAATTTATACGAAAAAAAGAGATCATCAGCCTAGTGAGTGATCAGGGACCGCATATTACACTTTTTACCACTGAAAAGGAACTTTTGGTACTCGTGTGGGCTCTAAAAAATTCCGAACTCCATCACAAGAGGCAAACTTTATCAATAGAACAGATCACATGGCACTAACTTTAGTTTTCATATTTTCATAATTTTCATTACTGTAACCGAGAACAAATATTGCAGCTGTAACTGTGACTAGAAATTATTACACGAAGGCCAAAGTAAAGCCAACATTAACTTTTTGTAATCCACAAATGACTGAATAAAATTTCGATGTGGCTTGTATATGATACAAATTAAGAGATGATATAATTCAAAGCTAATAACACTGCTCAACAGAAAGTGACCTATGTGCTCATGGAATAAGATATGTCATTTTCAGAGTGGCTTTTTGTGCCGAATCTGAATCTGGCCTCCATTTCTCTGCAGCACGTCGGGTTTTAGAGATTTTATGGATCAAATTTTTTTCTTTAAATTACAAATTAGGAGATAGAATGTTGTGAAAAAATTTTTAAATAAAAATCAATATATGTTTTCGATGCATTTTTTAAGGCTAAATTTGAAAGTTAGCTTGTTTCTGTGATATCTCATACAGTTGCCGAGATAATCTGAAAAAACTGAGGAAAAACACAAAGGAAAGTCCTTCACATAAAACTGCACATCTAGCTGTAAAATTTCTTGTTTTACTTCTCCATTTGTCATTCTCTTCGTTTTTTAATGCCAAGGAAATCAAAAAAACAATCAGGGTTTAGGCTATAACCGTTCGAAAGCTGCATGACAGAGAAGTTGTCTCTATCTACGGAGTTGCTGAATCAACGGCTTAGACTTACTTAAGGCGAATCATTGTACTGTATCTAGCATTTCATTGGACCACGATCTTCAATATCTGCAAATTTCAAATTATTTACGAAGCTTATTATTTTCTTAGTGTTAACAGTACTCAATTTTTTGAATTCTTGAGCA
>JAUELO010015723.1:0-11271 GCA_032357855.1 Amphibolips quercusostensackenii
AAAATTTAATGTCAAAACATAATCAACATTTTTCTCGTAAACGAACAGCGTGACGGATTGTGACGATTCTTACGCTGAAATTTTTGCTTAAACATGTACAATCTAGAAATGTTTTTTCCGCATTCAAAAACATTTAACTTGTTAAAATGTTGCCAATTGATTATAAACCGAATTGTACTTTTGTTCTCTTAAAAGAAATTTTTCGCGATTTATTTTACGTTCGCTATGTGGACATACTACTCACATAAAAATTGCCTGCATTCAAATGAGTGTTTCAAGAGAAGAATAACTATGCTTTTAAATAGACTGACGCACAACATGCTCTGAGCGAACGCGCTTCGCACTAAAAAATGTATATTCCGTGAAATAATAGAAACGACTTCGTATTTCTCTTCGCATTTCTTTCCAGAAAAAATGTAGGACACGTGCAAAAAATTGTTTTCATTTTAAAGAAAAGAGTTGATTTTGTTTATAAACAATTAATATTTTTGATCTAATTCAATGTTTTCATATTGGGAAAAAATATTTCTGGAATGTATGTTTTTAAACAAAAATTTCAACATAAGAATCTTAAAAATCCGTCTAGTCGTTCATGAGAAGAATGTTGATCATGTTGTTACATAAGATTTTTATTGTTAATAACTTTTGCATAAAAATTTGTTTCTAAACTAAAATTTTGAAAAATCTGGACAATTATAAGAGCTATAAAAAAGTTTATTTTAATGCAAAAAAAGTGACTTTGGATTTATGGCGGCCTACTTGGGATAATCTGACATAAACAAAAATAAACAAAAAAATGAACAAAAAAACATGAACAAAATGTTTAAATGCGAATAAAAAAAACTGGTAAGCAAAAAATTATAACCAATATAGATATCGCTTTTCTGGATCCACATTCTTTTTGTGTACCTGTGTTCTAAACAATTTCAAAATAATTCGACAACTTCGAGAAATTTCAAAACATTTTGTAAAATTTAAAAAGATTTTTAAGCATTTAAGTTATTTTAGAAGATCACAATAAAAAATTTTAAGAGCTTTTAGAAATTTTAAGAAAATTCAAATGAATTTGTAAAATTTCTAAAAATTTCAAAGGATTTCAAAGAATTCTTTAAGATATAAGGTATTTAGAAGGATCTTAAATTATTTAAAAGGATTCACAGGATTCTTAAGGATTTTGAAGATCTTAAGCTATTTTATCATATTCCAAAGAATTCTGAAATATTAAAAAAATTTTAAGGAATTTCAAAGAGTTTTGTACGATTTTAAAGGATTTTAAAGATTTTAGGTTATTTTAAAAGATTTTAAAGAATTTCAAAGGAAAATTTTAATTTTGAGGAATGTCAAAGAATTCTGTAGGATTTTTAAAGATTTTATGCAATTTTGAAGAATTGCAAAAGGACAATTTCAAGAATTTTAAAAGAATTTCGTAGGACTCACAAAGAATAAACATTTTTTAATTATTTTAAAAGGTCCTAAAAATCTTAAGAGCTTTCGAAAATTTCAAGAAATTTCAAATGCTTTTGTGAAATTTTCAAAAATTTTAAGGAATTTTAATCAAATCCAAAATATGTAAGAAATTTGAAAAAAATCGAAAGATATTAAAAATTTTGAGGAATTTTGCAGGGGTTTCTAGAAAGCTTTGTAAAATGGAATTATATTAAATTCTAGGGAAAAAAGGAAAAAAGGAATTGCTAGCGATTTCAAACATTTCGATGGATTTCAATTTATATAAAGAAATTTCACAAGATTTAAAAATGTAATTGAATCTTCAAGTATTAAAAAGATTTCTATGGAGTTAAATTTTCTACACAAAAATGAGTTTTTGATAGAAAAACTTAATTTATACTAAAACAGTTGCATTTATAAAAGAAAAAGAGAAAACTTCAAACGAAGAATATTAATTTTATACAAAAGAATACGAATTTCAAACAAAGAATAAACACATTTTGAACAAAAAAGAGTAAATTATAAAAATAACAATTTTGAACCAAAAAAAACTACTTTTTAACAGAAGAGATGGAACTTGAAATAAAAAAAAATAAATTTTTAACAAAGCATTTCAACTTGTACGAAATGAATTGAAAAATATCCATTTATGATAAAATAGATATTTTTTCAATCGAAGCGATAGATTTTAAACTAAAATGATGAAACTGAAAAATAATTTCTAATAAAACAGATCAATTTCTAAGACAAAAAGACAAATTAAAAAAAAAGTTAAATATTTAACAAGAAAAGATTTTAGTAGAATTGTCAATACAAAAATATAAATTTCCATCAAAAAGTTAATTTTTAAACAAATTAGTTGAATTTTTATCCCAAATAAATTACCTATGGTGGATGCAAAACTACATTTTTTACATTTCCTGATTCTTGCGTGACCAATTTTTAATTTTCTCTGACCATAAGTATTCAAAGATTTTTTTATAAAATATTCTACAAATCTTTCATGAATGTAATGAAACGATTCCCAACAAAAATAAAAAAATTTTTGATTTATTATGCTTGAAAGTTATTCAAAGTGCCTCATATAAACATTTCATTACTTTTACAAAATTTTCTTTGAAATTCCTGACTTTTCCCTGCTTTCCAAGTTTTTCCTGACTTACAGATACCACAGGCTTCACAGTCTCTTCCCTGTTTTCCTATTTTTCCCCTTTTCTAGTATTCTACTCAAATGTGAACTGAATTAATTAGTTTTTGTTCGAAAATTCTTTTTTTCTCTTAAAAAAGTTTATTATTTGGTTGAGAATTTAATTATTTTTGTTAATAATTTGACTTTTTTGGTCGAGTTCAACTGTTTTTGATATGCAATTATAATCTTTTTGGATAATATATCAACTATTAGAGTTTTCGTTAAAAGTTTTTTTTTGTTGAAAATTATACTAATTAGCTAAAAGTTGAATTTCTTTCTTAAATATTAATTTTTCTGTTTAATGATTGATGACTCTAGTTGAAAATTCATTTTTGTGGTTGAATAATTAACTACTTTCTTGTGAATTCGTTTTTTAGGTTAAAATTTCGTTTCCTTTTTCGTTAAAATTTAATTTCTCTAACTCAAAATGTAAATATTTCATTTTCGTTTTTAAATGTAATATTTTTCGATTGAAATTCACTTCTTTGGTTGAAAATTCATGTGGTTTATTTGAAAGTATTTTTTTAGCAGAAAACAAACCATTCTTGGTTGAAAATGAAACTATTTTGTGAAAAATCCGTTTTTTTTGTGTAAAAAATTCATTTTATTATTCAAAAATTTAACTATTCCATTTTTGATTAAAAATGTATCTTTTTAGTCAAAAGCTCATGTATTTTGTTTAAAGTTTACCTTTTTAGCAGAAAGTAATTCTTCATTGTTAAAAATTTACCTTTTCAGTCAAAATACAACTATTTGGTTAAAAATTTATGTATTTCGTTAAAAATTTGACTTTTTTAAAAAAGTAATATTATTGGTTTAAAATAGATTTTTTTGATTTAAAATTTATTTATTTTTTTTTAAATTCATCATTTAAGTTAACAATTATTCTCTTTAATTTAAATTTTTGGGTTGCTTAAAAATAAAATTCAAAAACTGAAGATCTAATTATTCATTGCTGGGTAAGAGACTGATCTTTTTTAGTTGAAAATTCAACAAATGGTTGAAAATTAATGCATTCTGTTGAACATTTGTCTTTAGAATAGAAAATTATTTTTCTTAATTGAAAATTTATATTTTTTGTGAAAAATTAAACTATTTTGTGGAAAATTTTTTGTATCTTATAATTAATATTTCTAACTAAAAATTGAACTATATTGTTTTTGGTTGAAAATTAATCTTTTTTTTGTTAAAAATTCAAATACTTGGTTAAAAATTCGTATATTTGTTAGAAATTCCTCGTTTTCGTATAAAATTAATCTTCATGGTAATTTGTGTTTTCTTCTTGGATAAAAATTAATGCCTTTAATCAAAAATTTCACTATTTTCTTCAATGTAGTTTAATTTTTAATATATTTTTATGAAATTATTCTGTATATACTGAAAATGAAAAATAATAACTAACAATTCAATAGCTGGTTGAAAATTAATCTTTTGTATTGTTGAAAATTCGTTCTTTTTGGTAGAAAATTAATCTTTCTGGTGAAAAATCCTTATTTTTTTCAAATTTAACAATATGATGGAAAATTCATCTATTTTGATAAAAATTAGTCTTATGTAGAAAATTTGGCTTCTTGGTGGAGAATTCATTTCTTGGATTGAAAATTTCACTATTTGTGAAAAATTGAGTTTTTTTTATTGACAATAAATTTTTATAAAGCTAATTTCTAGAAACTAAAAATAATTTATAATAACGAATGATTCTATGTTTATTTAATTTGTTGTGTTGAAAATTTAATTATATTATTGAAAATTTACGTTTTTTTCAAATTCATAAATTTTGTTAAAAACTTGTCCTTTTAGTACAAAATTATTCTTCCTAATTGAAAATTCATATTTTTGAGAAAAATGTAACTATCTTGTAGAAAATGTCTTATTTTTTATAAATAATATTTTCAACTTGAAATTGGACTATTTAATTTCTTGTTAAAAATTAATTTTTTTTTTGTTTGAAACTAATCTTGTTTGTTAAAAATTCAACTGTTTGGTTGCAAATTCATGTATTTGTTGAAAATTCGTCCTTTTTTGTATAAAATGAATCTTCATGGTGACTCATGTTTTTTTTTGTTGATTAAAAATTAATTCTTTTAATTAAAAGTTTTACTCTATTGTTCAATATTGTTTTTTTATATTCTTATAAAATTAATATCTATTAACTAAAAATAACGAATAATAACTGAAAAATACTTGGCTAGTTAAAAATTAATCTTTTTAGTTAAAGATTAAATTATATTGTTGAAAATTCGTCCTTTTTGATAGAAAATCATTCTTTGTGGTACAAAATTCCTGTTATGGGATAAAAATTAAACTATTTGGTTGAAAATCGATCTATTTTGATAAAAATTTGTTTTATGTAAATAAGTAAGCTTCTTGGTGTAAAATTAATTTTTTTTGATGAACAATTTAACAATTTTGCATATAATTCGACTTTTTTTGGTAAAAAACGTAATCTTTTTGGTGAAAAATTAATTATTTTGATCGAAAATTTCACTATTTTGTGAAAAATTGTGGTTTTTTTGTATTAAAAATAAACTTTTATTGAATCAATCTATATAAACTGAAAATAACTCATAATAACGAATAATTCCATGTAGAGTTAATTTTTTTTTAGTTAAAAATTTTGAACATATTTTGTTAGAAAATCATGAATTTTGTTAAAAATATGTTTTTTTTTTGGCAGAAAATCATTCCTCATAGTGAAAGTTAATCATTTTGGTTAAAAATTCAACTATATCGTTGAAAATTCATCTATTTTTATTAAATCCGATTTTTAGGTAAAAAATTAAAATTCGTAGTTGCAAGTTCATTTGTTTAATTGAGAATTTAATTATATTTTGGTTAAAGCTTTAACCATTTTATTAAAAAATTGACTTTCTTTACAAAAATAATCTTTTTCGTAGAAAATTAATCTTCATGGTAAAAATTAATCATTTCGATTAAAAATTCAACTATTTGGATGAAAATTCGACGAAAATTTGAAAAAAATTCGTAGAAAATTAAGATTCTTGGTTGAAAATCCATTAAATTAATTGAAATTTTAATTATATTTTGTGGAAACTTTAACCATTTTGTTGCAAATTTTTTTTTAAATAAATCTTTTGTAACTATAGATTAAACTATTACATGTTTATTTAAAGAGATATCGTTTTCAGTTAAAAATCTAACTATTTGGTTGAAAATTCTTCTTTTTTGTAGAAAATCAATCCTAATAGTAAAAAATTCCTTTTTTTTTTAAATTTAAGTATTCAAGTAGAAATTAATTATTTTGATGAAAATTTGTTTTATGTAAAAAATTAATCTTCTTGGCGTAGAATTCATTTCTTTGATAATTAATTTGAAAATTTTCTCAAAAATTTGACTTTTTTGGTAGAAGAGTAATCTTTTTGGATGAAAATTAATTTCTTTAATTCGAAATTTCACTATTTTGTGAAAAATTGTTTTTCTTTTTTATTAGTTATAAATTGTTATAAAATTATTCTTTATGAAATGAAAATAAGTCATAATAACGAATAATTCCATGTTAAGTTAAATTTGTTTTCAGTTAAAAATTTAACAATATTATTGACTTCATGTATATTGTTGAAAATTCATGAATTTTGTTAAACTTTGTCTTTTTTAGTAGAAAACTGATCTTTATGGTAAAAGTTAATCTTTTTCGTTAAAAATTCAACTATTTGAATAAAAATTTACCTATTTTGATAAGAATTCGATTTCTTACGTAGAAAATTAAGGTTATTGGTTGGGAATTCATAATTTTATTGAAAATTTAATTATTTTGTTCAAACTTTGACTATTTTGTTAGAAATTCGCCTTTTTTGGTACAAAAATAATCTTATTCGTAGAAACTTAATCTTCATGGTACAAATTAATCTTTTTGGTTAAGAATTCAACGATTTGGATGAAAATTCATCTATGGAGATAAAAATTTGATTTGCCAGGTAGAAAATTAAGCTTATTGATAGAAAATTTATTTCTTTAATCAAAAATTTAACTATTTTTTTTGATAATTTAACTATTTTGTTGAAAATTCATAAATTTTTTTTGTAGAGAACGAATATTTTTTAACTGAAGATTATATTATTACATTTTTATTTAAAGATGCATCATTTAAGTTTTAAATCTGAGTAAATGGTTGAAAATTTATCTATTTTGTTAGAAAATTATCTTATTTAGTAAAAGAATTTATCTTTGTTTTGTATAATACTATTATTCCAAATCCCTTGCGGGGTAAGCGTGAGCAGTGAAATCAAATTATTATTATATTTATGAATGTAAAAGTATGTTTTGCAAAAAAGTATTTTTATGCATTTTTAATCACTATTAATAAAAAACAATTAACTTGCATATTATAGACATTTTAAATAAGCGCAGTGTACGTAGAAAAACAAATTGAGAGCACTGGACCCAGTTCGCTGATCAATCTCTCTAGCAATCACCCCACGCAAATAGCTTTATAAAGTCATCATGTGTCATATATCACACAAAAATGCGCAAGCTTTCTGATATTCACATAGTAAGATCCTGGTTAAAAATGTATAAATTCATTTAAAGGAATGGAAAATGTACATGAAATATCGGAGAAATAGAACTGTGACGTCGGAATTTTATTCTCAGATTTGTGTTTATATTATTTTGCATACCTGATATTATCCTCGTCGACGAAAAGGACAACTGCTCGAGCATTCGGTTTTGAGCCGAGGCGATCCACAATCCTCTCGAAATCTTCGGGCTTTGCGTTTCTGAGGATTTTCTCGCTGACCGCTACACAAATGTGATATCTGGCAGCTAGGGCGATAAAGCTGGCAATACCCTGAAACGAAGATATACGTCGAATTATACCACAAAAAATCGCCTTTTTCGTGGCCCTACCCATTTTACTTGTATATTTTACACCTCTCGTCATGCTTATCATAAGTTTACTTCTACCGACCCTGGTGGAAAATTTTTATACAAGAATGTACAGCATTTTTTAGTACTTTTTTATAAAAAAAATTACAAAATTTAACAAAAAAATACAGGTAAACACAAATAGCTAATTTTTTTTGTTTGTAAAAAAGTAAAAAATTTACAATAACGTAGAAGTTTCTACCAGTGTTGGGTAAGTTACTTTTTGGAGTAACTGGCTACAGTTACGTTACTTGTAACTCGAAGTTACCTTAAAAGTTACTTTTTCACATTCTTAATTTTATAATTTAAGAATAATAATAACTAAGAAGATAATACATAAAAACTTAATTTCAAAAGAAATTCTTAATATTTCCAGTTAAGATATTGCATTTGAAACAAAATAGATTACTTTTTAACATACTTATTGAATTTTCAGCCAAAAAGGTGAATTATCAACAGAATAAAAAATTTTCAGTCACTTTTTTTAACCAAAAAGTTGTATCTTTAACCAAAAATATAATTTTATTATTTGAAAAAATTAACTTCCAAACCAAAAAGAATGCTTTTCAAGAAAAGAGTTGAATTTTCTGTTTAAAAGGATAAATTTTCAACAAAAAACGTACTTTCTAACAAAATAATTAAACTTTCTATAAAAATAAATAAATTTTCAACAAAGTAAAAGTATTTTTAAGCAAATGGTTAAATTTTCATATCAGGAATATTAATTTCAACAAAATAGTTAATTTTCAACCGAGTAGTTCAATTTTCTACCATTTTCAAACCAAAAACACGAACTTTTAACAAAAGAAATGAAATTTTCAACAAAAAAGTTAATTTTCAACCTTATAGTTGAACTTTTTATTGAAAACCGAATTCCTAACAAACTAGTTTAATTTTCAACCGAAAAAAAAATTTTTAACTAAAATTATTATTCTTTAACTAAAAAAACTTAATTTTTAATAAAGTAGTTTAACTTTCAACCACGTAATTAAATATCCACCCAGGAAAGACAAGAAAAAAACAAAAAAGCTGAACCCTCTAGAAAAATTTGTTTATTAAAAAAGAATAATATTTAAACCAAAAACAATACTTTGTAACAAAATAGTTATATTTCAAACAAAAATTTTCTTTATTTTTTAAAAAACTAGTTGGAATTTCTACAAAAATAGTTTCATTTTTAACTACATAAATAAATTTTTAACCAGAATAGATAAATTCTTAACAAAAAAATTAATAGTGAATATTTTTCTAACCAAATAAGATTTGAATTTGAGTTTAAACACTTGAATTTAACAAAAAAATCTTTAATCCAATCAGATTAATTTTCTGCCATAGGAGTTAAATTGTGAACAACAAGAAAATATACTATTTCGCCAAAAGAGATCATTTCAAAACAAAAAAGAATAATTTTGAAATAAGAAATAAAAAAATTCAAATGAATTGTTTAATTTTATCAAATTTTCTTACCAAAAGATATACATTTTTAAACGAAAAATCAGAAGCTTAAACCAAGGAATAAATTTAATTTCCACTAGAGTATTAAATTTTCAAGCCAAGAAGAGGAATTTTTATCCAAATATTTGCCATTTTCATTAGAATAGTTGAATTTTTAACAAAATACATGGAATAAAATTAAAATAAATAAATAATAATTAATAAATAATAAGAAATAAAAACAAAGAAAGAAAATAATAACAAATATTTTTGAAATGAATATAAATAAATATGTTAAATGATAGAATAAATTTAAATACATGAATTTTCAACCAAATAATTTAATTTTATGCCACATTAGATTAATTATTAACAAAAAATTGAGTATAGATGAAATTATTCCAAACAATAAATATTTTAATTTTAAATCAATCATTGTTGAATTTAATCAAAAAATCCTTAGCCAAATTATATTAATTTTCTACCATAACAGTTAAATTTGAAGAAACAAAAAATATACTTTTTCACCAAAAGAGATTATTTTGAAACAAAAAAGTCAAATTTTGATCTACAAAAAAATCAACTGAATTGTTTAATTTTTAAACAAAAAAGACGAATTTTAAACCAATAAAGAAAAAAATGTCCACTAAATTGATGAATTTTTAAACTAAACAGATTTTGAACAGAATTTTAACTTTCTACCAAAATAGTTAAATTTTTAACAAAATAAATATTAAAAAATTAAATTAAATGTATAATGAAAAATTAATACAAATTATTGAAAAATAGAAAAATATAAACAAAATAAATATAAATAATAAATAATAAAATGAATTCAGACATGAATTTTTAACCAAACAGGTAAATTTTGCAACCAAAATAGAAGAATCCTCAATAAAAAATGACTAATTTACATTACAAGTTACTTTATAAAATAGTAACAAATATACCCTAAAACTTACAAATATCGTAACTTTATAGTAACTAGGTTACTTTTCAAAAGTAACTACCCAACTCTGGTTTCTACAATTTAGAAATTTTTATAACTTTTTTTAATATTATTATTTAGCTTTGTTGCAAAACTCTGCAAACTACTACAGGAAACTATATTTTTCAATTCAAAAATAATGTAAAATCGATAGACTCATAATTGAACGCTCTCATTTGAATCCAAATCCTATTCAAATATTGTTTTAATCTAAAATATTTTATTTTTAACCCATTTAAGAAAAAAAAATTTAATTGAGAAAAAGACATTTTTTCAATATTTAGCAATATTTACCTTTTCATTTAAAATGAGCAATTTTAAATAAAATCTCAAAAACTAAACAATTTTAAAACGAATTATTTGCTGAATGCTAAATTTAAACTTTCAACGTTACCATTGCAATTGTTCTATTTAACAAAATTTTGTAATGTAAGTGAAATTATTGAATTTTTATGCATAAATAAGAATTCAACAATTATCAATTTGAGAAAAATTTAAGTTAGTTTAAGAGATATTCACAAGTTTTGAGAAGATCTAAACTTTATTAAAAACTGAAAAATATTTTAAAAAATTAAAAACTAAATTAAGATTTTTTAGGATTTTGAAATACAATTTTGAAGGTTTTTAATGATCTGTAAAGGTTTTTAGGAAATTGAAAATAATTTAAGTTTGCTAGGAAAATTTAAAATACTTTTTTATTTGAAAAAACTAATTTTAGGATAATATTTAAAAAAATTTCAAAAAGTTTTTTGATCAATAAATGACAATTGAAATAATATTGATTTGAAAGATGATAAAGTAAGTTAAAGATATATTTAGAAGTTTTAAAAAGGTTCTGAAATAATTTAAATTATGTAAAGATTTAAAAACGCAATGTAGATTTTGAATATTTTGGAAAAAAATTTATAAGCTTTTTGAGCATTTGGAAAGGTTTTAGATAAATGAAAAATTTATATCGGAATTTCCGTAAGAACTAACAACGTTTTTTTTTAATTAATTTCAAAAGGACATTTAAAAAGATTTCCAAAATTTTCAAAAAAAAATCAGGAAAATTTTAGGGCAGTTTTTTTAATTTTGCAGGATTTAAAAAAACTGGTGGGAAAAATTCGAGTTCCAAGATAATGGATTTATAGAGACAACTAAAAAATCTAAAAAATAAAATAAAATTCCCAAGTTGGAAAACTCCCAAATAATAAAACTCCAGAATAAAAAAATCTCCAAATAATAAAATTCACAAATTGGAAAATTCCCGAATAATAAAAATCCCGAATTATGAAATTCCTGAATAATAATATTCCCGGATAATAAAATTTTTCAACATTTTATAATA
>JAUELO010015739.1:0-11270 GCA_032357855.1 Amphibolips quercusostensackenii
TATATATATATAACTTTGAGAACATATTTCGGCATTTCGCAGATAACAATTGGTCCAACTCATTCCGCATTTTATTTCAATTTCTATCCTTGTCCGAACTCTACATGAGTTCTGTCCATTGAATTCAGATTTGATCTAAATTCATTCCAGAAAATGAAAAGATGAGCGCGTTATAAAAAATTAAATTTAAAAAACATTGATTGGCTATTGGTCTAAATTGAGTAACCGGAATGTACTTTAGGTTAAAGTAAAAGCAAAAATTTGTCCGCCTCAGTCTAAATCATGCTCACAGATCGACGGCAGACAGAAATCATCACCGTAACTTGGTTTTTGGCCTTAAAGGGTCTCAACGTGCGGAGATCTATTGAAAAACTAGGATGTAAAATTTCTGAGGATACTAATACTCTTTAAATCATAAATAATAAAAATAAAAAAGAGTGGCATGCTACCCTTCAAACACAAAACTTTGTACAAATCGAAAATGATACCGCATTGCTATACCAAACTTCGTACTTCTACAACATTCAAGAATTTTAATTGCGTTAATTATATGATTTATATGCGTACTTAGACTCAAAAAGATGAATTGAAGACACAAAAGGTCTATTGTCTATTAACAAAAATCAAGTGACATGTCGAATAAAAAACTGAAAATTTCGGATTACTCGCGAACTTAGGCAAATTTTCCAAAAACTGGATCCCGTCCAAATTTCTAAACAATTGATATTAAACTTGTTCTTAATTGTGCGCACATGTTTATAATATTATAACATCTATGCACGGCTGCGTAACATTTTTTCTGTTCTTCCAAAATTTCATTACATGCTTGCATGATAGTGCAATACATTCATTAAATAAACAGGAATATTAAAAAATTTTAAATGTCGCTAGGAGTTGATAATATACAAAGTTACTTTAAAAAAAATAGTTTGTTTCTTGTTGCAAAGTTAAGTTCACAGTTCGACTGTTTACCCATTGGTGCCCCTATTCCTGCTGTTTTTCGTAACGACTCATCTTCATCTTTTTCTGACGTACAACATTCTTCTAAAAGGTATGCTCCTTCTTCTAAGCCTTCTCTTCGTGTCAGGTCCAGGTCTTCTCCTGCCAGGTACAGGTCTCATTCTGACAGGTACATCGCTACATCAACTACGCTTATTGCTTCTTCCTCTGCACGTCAATATAATGATAATCAACTTGAATTTATTCGGCTAACTCCCTGTCAAAATCTAAACCGGGTATTTTAGCTTCGAGAATACACTCTTCCTGCAGATAAACAAATTAAAATACTTGTGAAACAAAATGTCTATGGGCCTGTACCAATCCACTAACAAATTGTATTATCAACATTTGATGGTGACGTCTTTGCAATATTGGAGAGTAGTCACTTTTTGCTAGGATATATACATATATTTCTAACTTGCATGCTAGAGTACGGGTAAAAATAAACATAGCAAGCCGCGCGGTTACCCGATTGACTGCAAATGAAATCCAGGAATCTCCAGTAGGCTCTAAACGCAAAATCTGCTCTAATTTTTGAGTAACGTGCGTAAAACACAATCCTTCACATTATTATTTCAATTGAAAAGAATCGTATAACGAAAACATAAAACAGTATTTAGTCCGTAAAATAATAAAACGCCAATTTATTATAGTTTCCAAGGCTTTAACCATTTTGTCAATACTCCCATCATTCCTCTTCGGAAATAATTATTAAACTTTTCGTTTCATCTCATTATGCGAATATTTTTAAAGGAAAATGTTATAGGTTTATAATGATTTTACTAAAATAATTTTTTTGTATCACGTTGCATATGATACCTAATTTTAATTAGGCAGAATAAGCGCAAATTTATCTGCTCAAGGAGTGAAAGTAAAATGGCGCTTGATTTAAACGCTCACCAATTTCAGAGGTGTAATGTTTCATTGTACAAAAATTGTGTAATCGAATAAAAAAATTTCTTACCGATTTTTAATTCCATATCAGTGTTTACTTAAAAAAAAATCAGTAAGATTTTTGTAATAACTGATTTAATCTTACTAATTTAATTAGAGAAAAACAAGCTACTGAACATTAGTAGACAATCAATAATTTGATTAGTAAAAATGTCTAAGAATCCCAAAGTAAAAAATTACTAATTTCTTGGTAAAAATTTCATAATTCATCTACGTTAGAATATATTAATTGAAAAACGGTTATAAAAATAAAAAAAATTTAATTAAGAAAAAAATCTTTGTGAAATGGGATTGCTTGTAATATTTTTACATTTATTGACATAATCAGCAGGTAATATTACAAAGCGTGTACACAGGATGACTATTTTTTTTAATTTCGTGTGGGCTTACAAATACATCATGAGATATTATGTAAAATAACACAGCACACCTGACGCAAAACTCTTTTGGTTTTAAATCGGTCAAATTAAAAATTGAAAATTTAAATTTTTTAATTTTAAAATCAAAATAATTATGTTCAATTTAAGGTAGACTTTCTACGAATTGTAAAAGTTACAATAATCTTAAAACTTGGTTACAAATTTGAATCAGAAAAAAATCAAGAAAGTTAATATCGCGTTTACTGAGATGTTTTCCTTATTAATACTTTGAAGCTACATTTTGTTCGAACTAGAAAAGGGACTATTTTTACTAAGTATTCTGTACGAATAGCAGGATTTTTTTTGGTTGGCAAATTTTTAAATGAGACCAACTTAAAGTTTTGGTTTATTTTAAATCGAAAAATTTGTATTCAGACTCTTTCAATGCTAAAAAATGTACATTTTGACCTATTTTTCAGGGCAAATAACTTGTGGTCAGTTTTTTCAAATACAACAAAATTTGTTTAAAATTATATCATTAAATGAAACGAATTTTTCGCTTTAATTAAAAAAGGTTTAATTAACTTTATGAAATGGAAAATATTTGCCTCATCGATTTAAACAAATAATTTGTTCAGTAAAATTAGTATGATTTTAACAAAAAATTAGATTTTATTCAACAATGCATTTGAGTAAAATCTATTACTTTAAATTGACAAAACTATTAATTTGATTTGAACGAAAAACAAAATGCAAAGCAGTGCTACAAAATGCCGCTAGGCACGCTAAGGTGCTACTGGCAGGGTTCCCTGCAGTACTAACCTAAATTCTAACTTTACTGATCCTTTAAATAATTTGATGGCATTGGTCTTTTTTTGTGTGGTGTTATTTTAATGGTTCTGATTCACTGGAAAGCTTCAAATTAATTGGGAAATGGACGCGATAAATCTAGTCTTAGAGCTACTTAAATCTTGCGGCTTTACCTTGGATATAATTGAAAACTTATTTGCTAGTAAATCTTTTTCAAACCTAACCTACTTTCTTTATGAATATAATTTATGAAGTCGATAATAAAAATCATCAATTGTAATTATCACTATATACTTGAAAGCAGGAACACTTATATATAATTAATTTAAATGTCTCGTTCTGGTTCATTTCTAGTTATTCTAATTTAACATTTTTAATTCAGAAATGAGAAGCACAATTAAAAATTAATCAGATTTGAACATTAGGATTGAGTAAGTTTTTATGCTTTCACATATCAAACGATAACTATAATTACTAAAAAACATATTATCCAGTTTATAAATTATTTCTGTGTATAAAGAATATTCAATTTTGAGGTTAGGTATAAAAAAAGACTCATTTCATTTTTAAAAAATCTATAATTGATTAATTTGTTTGATCCAAATAAACATTTTTCTCAGTGTTGATGAAGCTACTTAAGTTCTGTTAAAGAAGAGGTTGTAGGGCAAAAAATTATGCTCAAGTCCAAGAAAATGTTATCTTTTAGTCTTTGCAGATCGAGAGTTATGACTGTTTAAGAAATTACTTTTTTTGGTATCTTTAGCTATTTGTATTCATAAAAGTTGTTTTTTTAAACTCCTCGTTTCAAAAATATTCTACAAAAAAACGTTAAGAGGATAAATTATAGAGGTCTGAATTTTGCGTGAAACTAAAAAAATAAAATCAAATCTTTTATCTCTCATAGCTCACAATTCTTTTAATATTCTATTAATTTTTTTAATCCTATGAATTCTTTTAGAATTCTATTAATTCTGTTGAATTTCTGGAATTTTTAAAGACTGAAAATTCTACTATTATATTTTTTGTACAAGATACATCTAGTTTGGTTAAAAAATTCTGTTTAGTTCTACCAAAATACATACATGTATGCAGTTTCAAATTAATCAGAGGTAAGTACTTTTTGGAACTTTATTTAACTTTTCATGGTTGAAATATTAACTGTTACATTTTTCGTCAGTAATTAATCTTTTTTATTTAAAAAAAGAACTACTTTTTCAAAAATCAACTTTTTTGGTAAGGATTAATCACTTTAGTCAAAAATGCATATCTGGGTTGAAAATTTAAATATTTAGTTGAAAATGCTTTTTTTATATTGAGAATTAATTTTTTTGACGCATAATGTAACTATTTCATTTTCGGTTTTAAAATTCATATTTTAAGTAAAAAAATTATCTTTTTTAGTTGAAGATTCAACTATTTCATAAAAAATTCACGTATTTTGTAAAAAGATATTTTTTTTAGTAAAAAAATAATCTTGGTTAAAAATCCATCTTTTTATTATCAACAAAACTACTTAGTTGAATGATTATGTTAAAAATGAATTTGATTGATCTTAAAGATTCATAATTTTAGTTAAACATTCATCGGTTTCGGTTGAAACTTCATCTGTTTTGTTATTTGTTAATAATTAGAAAAGTCCTAAAAGTTAAGTAGCCCTTTTTGAAACAGAAATATACATTTTTGATTATAAGTGCAACGAGTTGAAAATCTATTTGTTTTGTTTGAGGATTTAACTATTATATCAAAAATTAATATTTTTGCTCGAATTTAACTGTTCTATTCAATTTAAAATAATTCTTTGTTCAAATATCAACTATTAAATTTTTTATTGATAATTCATCTTCTTTGGTTGAATTAAATTCAACTGCTTGGTTGAATGTTAAATTACTGTTTTTTTTTGTTGAAGATTCATAATTTTAGTTAAAAATTTAACTACATTGTTGTAAATTTACTCTTTTGTTGAAAATTTGACTCTTCTATTTTAATTGAATTCAAAAGAATATTAATTAATTTCAAAATACATTTATTTTATACAAAGAGTTAATGCATTTATACCAAAGAAGCTTTTTTCAGATAAATAAAATATTGTGTTGACAAAATTATTTATTTATTTATTTATTTAAAGTACGCTTTTAATTCTGTTGGTAAAATTAAATTATTTCCAATGTATAAGCATTTACTTAGACGAAATGAGGAAACAAATATTTCTTTCAATTGAAGAAAGATTACACTAAGATAAATGCATAATGCGTATCTATTCAATTGAAATATACACATATTATTTTAATAAAAATTAATAATTTTTTACGATTTCAAAAATATAATGAATTAATATGAAAACGATACGGATCAATATCTTAATGAAATACAATACGTAAATAATAGTGAAGTTTCATAAAATAATGCGATGATGTTACATTTTAAACAGTATTGAAACGATAAGAAGGTCATGTTGTGACATTGTAAACGTGACGTAGCCTGCCTCAATTTTAGAGCGTTGCCGTCTAATTGTTTGAACAAAGTTAAAACAAATTTCATTCAGGGTCTTCATAATCTACTTTTTAATAAGGTTCTGTTTTTGTTTTTTAAAATTTGTTTCGTATTTTTCTTCTTATATAGCATTGAATTATAATATTTAATGGCACAATTTTTACATAGCATAATAATATTACACTATTTGAAAATTTTACAGTTACAATAAAAAATAAATAATAAATAAATAGTTAATAATAATAATTAATAATAAATACAGGCATAACATTCATATTGTCAAAGATTTTACAAAGATTTTAATGATTTTTTTAAAGATTTCAATAATTTCACAAGTAGTACCAAATATTTTTAAAATATTTTAAATATTTCGCGAAGATTTTACGAATATTTTACAAAAATTTAAATGATTTTCAATATATTTCAAAAATTTCACAGATATTTTAAAAATATTTTGGATAGATTTAAAATGTTTCATAAATGTTTTAATGGCTTCACAAAAATTTTTAATTGATATTAAAGATTGCACATAGATTTCAATGATTTTTCAAAGATTTCACAAAGATTCCGAATATTTCGCAAAGATTTTCCAAAATTTTTCAAGATTTCAAAAAAGTCTTACCAAGATTTTAATGACTTTTTAAATATTTTAAAGATTTCACAAACATGTCAAACATTTTACAAGGACTTTGCAAAAATTTTAGATACATTAGGAAGATTTTATAAAGACCAAATATTAAAAAAATATTTGAAAAATTTTGAAAGGATTTCCGAAGATATAAAAAAGATTTTACTGATATTTTTAAGAATGCTCAAAGATTTTACAAAGATTTCAAATTTTTAACAAAGATTCTTTAAGATTTCCAAAGATTTCAAAAAGATTTTACAAAGATCTTAATGATTTCCCAAAGACTTCGAAAATTTCAAACATTTTGCAAAGATTTCAGATACATTTCAATAATTTTCCAAAAGATTTGAGAAAGATTTAAAAAAATTCGAAAGATTTTGTCAAGATTTTTAATAGATTAAAAAGATTCACGAAGACTTCATAAAGATTTTAAAGATTTCGCAAACACATAATTGATTTTTATAATTTCACAAATATTAGGAAATATTAAAAATATATTTTAAATATTTGGAAAAGATTTTCAAAGATATGAGGAAGATTTCACAAAGATTTTAATAATTTGAAAATTATTATTAAATATTTTTAAACTATTTCAAATATTTCTGTAAGGTAACCAACGATTTTAAAAAGATTTTACAAATATTCT
Organism: Amphibolips quercusostensackenii; assembly: GCA_032357855.1. NCBI lineage: Eukaryota > Metazoa > Arthropoda > Insecta > Hymenoptera > Cynipidae > Amphibolips > Amphibolips quercusostensackenii. Next base: position 6,887 of record JAUELO010015739.1, read on the forward strand.
AAAGATTTCTCAAAGATTTCACAAGAATTTTTATATTTCGCGAAGATTTTCAAAGATTTCCCAAAATTTCAGTAAGATTTTACAAAGTTTTTCCTGAAGTTTTTTCTGAAGATTTCTAAAAATTTTAAAATTTTTTAAATGATTTCTTGAAGATGTTATTAAGGTTTAAAATGCTTCCCAAAGATTTTCAAAGATTTTCTAAGATTTCAGAAAGATTTTACAAAGATGTGCATAAAGATTTCAATGATTTTTCAACGATGTCACTATAATTGTAAATATTTCTCAAAGATTTTCAAAGATTTACCAAGATTTCAGAAATACTTCACTAAATATTTCAATGATTTCCTAAAGATTACAGAAAGATTTCGAAAATTCGCAAAGATTTTAGAAAAATTTGAAAGATTGCATAAAGATTTCAATGATTTGTCAAAGATGTCACAAAGATTATAAATATTTCGCAAAGATTTTTAAAGATTTCCCCAGGTTTCAGAAAGATTTCACCAAATATTTCCATGATTTTCCAAAGATTTCACAAAGATTTCGAAAATTCGCAAAGATTTCAAAAAAATTTGAAAGATTGCAAAAAGATTTCAAGGATTTTTCATAGATATCACAAAGATTTTAAAAACTTCGCGAAGATTTTCGAAGATTTTAGAAAGATTTAACAACAGATTTTAATGATTCCTCAAAGATTTCATAGATTTCACAAAAATTTTTAAAATCCACAAAAATTTCAGAAAAACTTGAAAGATTGCGCGAAAGATTTCAATGATTTCTTAAAGATGTCACAAATATTAAAAATATTTTGCAGAGATTTGCAAAGATTTCCCAGGATTTCAGAAAGATTTTACAAAAGATTTTACTGATTTCCCAAAGATTTGAAAGATATCACAACGATTTAAAAAATTCGGAAAGATTTCATATGAATTCAAAAGATTGCATAAAGATTTTAACTATTCCTCGAAGATATCACAAATATTACCAAATAATTAAAAACTATTTTAAATATTTTCGAATGATTTTCAGAGATATTAGAAAGATTTAACAGAGAGTTTAATAATTTTCTAGAAATTTAAATTATTTCACAAAATTTTAAATAGATCTTAAAGCAGGCCTACAAATTTTAATGATTTCCGAAATATTAAAAAAATTTTATAAAGATTTCGAAAATTCACAAAGATTTCAGATGAATTAAAAAAATTGCATAAAGGATTCAATGATTTCTCAAAGATGTCAGAAAGATTGTAAATATTTTGAAAAGATTTTTAAAGATTTCCTAAGACTTCAGTAAGATTTTACAAAATATTTAAATGATTTTCCGAAGATTTCACAAAGAGTTCGAAAATTCGCAAAGATTTCAAAAAAGTTTTAAAGATTGCAGAAAGATTTTAATGATTTTTCAAAGATGTCACAAAGATTTCAGAAATTTCGCAAAGATTTTCAAAGATTTCCCAAGATTCTAAAAAGATTTAACAACATATTTTAATGATCCCCCAAAGATTTCATATATTTCACAAAGATTTCGAATTCCGCAAAGATTCCAGAAAAATTTGAAAGATTGGATAAAAGATTTAAATGATTTCTCAAAGTTGTCACAAAGATTTTTGATATTTTGCAGAGATTTTCAAAGACTACCCAAGATTTCAGAAAGATTTTACAAAAGATTTTAATGGTTATCCAAAGATTTAAAAAATATAACGAAGATTTGAGAAATTCGCAAAGACTTCAGGAAAATTTGAAAGATCGCATAAAGATTCTAATGATTTCTCAAAGATGTCACGCAGATTTAAATGTTTCGCAAAGATTTTCAAAGATTTCCCAAGATTTTAGAAAGATTTTACAAAATATTTTAACGGTTTTCCAAAGATTTCACTAAGATTTCGAAAATTTGCAAAGATTTCAGAAAGATTTTACAAAAATTTTTTATGATTTCCCAAAGATTTCACAAATATTACCTAATATTTCAAAACTATTTCAAATAATTTCAAAATATTTTTTAAGATATCAAAAAGATTTCACCGAGAGTTCAATGATTTTTTAAAGATTCAAACGATTTTACAAAATTTTAAAATAGATATCAAAGCGGGCCTAAAGATTTTAATGATCTCTCAAAGATGTCACAAAGATTTTAAAAATTTTGCAAAGATTTTGGAAGATTTTTCAAGATTTTACAAAGATTTCGCAAAAGATTTCAATAATTCTCGAAAGATTTCATAGATTTTGAAATTCCGCAAAGATTCTAGAAAAATTTGAAAGATTGCATAAAAGATTTTATTGATTTCTCAAAGACGTTACAAAGATTTTGAATATTTCGTAGAGATTTTCAAAGACTTCTTTAGATTTGAAAAAGATTTTACAAAAGATTTTAACGGTTTTCCAAAGATTTTACTAAGATTTTAAAAATTCGCAAAGATTTCAGAAAGATTTTACAAAAGATTTTAATCATTTGCCAAAGATTTCACAAATATTACTAAATATTTCAAAACTATTTTAAATAATTTCAAAATATATTTAAAGATATTAGAAAGATTTCACAGAGAGTTTGATGATTTTTTAAAGATTCAAATTATTTTACAAAATTTAAAAATAGATTTCAAAGCGGGCCTAAAGATTTTAATGATTTCCCAAAGATTTTAAAGATTTCACAAGGATTTCGAAAATTTGCAATGATTTCAGGTAAATTTGAAAGATTTCATAAAGATTTCAATGATTTTCCAAAGATTCCACAAATATTACCAAAAATTTCAGAACTGTTTAAAATATTTTTAAAAGATTTTCAAAGATAATATAAAGATTTCACAAAGAGTGTAAAAATTTCCTATAGATTTCAATTATTTCACGAAATTTTTGAATGGATTTTAAAGAGTGCAGAAATTTTTTTAGTAATTTCCCAAGGGTTTCACCAAAGATTCTAATAATTTCACAAATATTATTAAATATTTTTAATATTTCGCAATAATTTCCAAAGATATTTAAATATTTCTCAAATATTTCAATGATTTTCCGAAGATTTAACGAAAACTTCAAATAATTCGCAAAGATTTCCAAAGATTTTTCAAGATTTCAGAAATATTTGTAAAGATTTTAATGATTTTACAAATATTTTAAAGATTTCACAAAGATTTCAAAAATTTGACAAAGGCTTCGCAAAGATTTTTGATAAATTAAGAAGATTTCACAAACACTCCAAGGATTTCAATATTTTCCTCCATATTACTTAATATTTTAAAAATATTTCAAATATTTTGAATAGATTTTCATAGGTATCACGAATGTTTTATAACGACTTTAATGATTTCCTGTGGATTTGAAAGATTTTAAATAGTTCGCAAAGATTTCAGATAGATTTAAATGATTTTCCAAAAATTTTAATTATTTTACAAAATTTTTAAAAAGATTTCAGAATGTGAATAAAGATTTAAATTATTCCCCAAAGATTTAAATAAGATTTCAATAAATTTACAAATATCAACTATTTTTAAAATGTTTCAAATATTTCTAAAAAGTTCAGAGAGATTACAATAATTTCTCAAAAATTTCAAAGATTTTCAAGGATTTTAAAAATTTCGAATGACTTCATTTTTAAATCTTTTTTGCTTATTTGCTTTGAGGGTATATAAAAATAATTTTTCAAAGTTTTTTGAGAAAATGTAAGAAGGTTTTCATCTAAAAAAATTTTCTTCGTCTTAAAAAAATTTCTTAAAGTGGTAGAAAAAATTTAAGTAGCTTAAAAGATATCAAAAACTTTTAGACGTTTAAGCTATCCCGAAATATTCTCAAAATTGTTTTAAAGTCTTCTGGATTTTTTCTTGACAATTTTTGAAATCTTTTGTTATGTTTGTTAATAATTTCAAATATTATTTGAAAAATAATGTTTTACAATAAAAAATCACTTTAAATATTTTTTTCGATCTTATGAACATTTCTTTACTGTTTCAAAACCTTTCAAAATCTTCAGAGAAATTAAAAATTTTTCTTCATAATCTCAAAAAATTCTGCAAAATTAACAGAATTTCCTTTAAAATGTCTAGATTTTTGCGAAATATTTTGGAAATCTTTTAGGGTATTTTAAAATATCTGAAGGTATTTTCTTCAAATGAATGTTGTAAAATAAAGAATCATAAACAATTTTCCGATACATTTTAAATAAATTTTTTTTATGTTCTGGAAACTTCTTAAAATTTTTAAAAAGCTTCTGAATTTTTTGTTTAAAATCTTTGATTTTAGAGATTTTAAGTAATTTTTTAAGATTTAAGGAATTTTTACGATTTTCGATCATTTTGAGGGATATAAATTTTTTGGGTATTTCAAAGGATTTCAAGGAATTAAAAAAAATATCGAAGATTTCAAGGGATTCTAAAGAGCTTTATCCAATTTTGAGTAT
>JAUELO010015757.1:0-11269 GCA_032357855.1 Amphibolips quercusostensackenii
AAGAATACGTAAAGACAAGATACTAAATTGAGAGGAGAGGAAAGTGCTAGAGGGCTTGGAGAAGATAGGATGGTTCATGGTAAACATAAATAGAGAGGCAAACGAGAAAGAGAAATATACACGCTCAGGAGGAGATATGAAAATGGTAATTGATTATGTAATAGTGGACGACCAGAAAAGACAAAAGGTTAAGATAGTAGAGGGTGAGGACTAAATATATTTTAATCATTTCCCCATTTGAGCGACATTCAAAAAAGAGAAAGATAATGACCGTATAGATAAAAAAAAGTAAAGGTAAAACTAGTAGGAAGAGGGTATTAGTCGTTGAAAGAAAAAGAAAAATTTAAGGAAAAGGTCAGGAACATGAAAATGGAAGAGGGGAATGAAAACAAGAAGACTCAAATAATAAAAGAAGGAGTAAAAAAAGTATCAGAGTGCACAAGCAAAAAAGAAGTTAGTAGAGAAGGTGATAAAAGTGGATGGGATAAGGAATGTAAAGAGGAGGAAAAAACTGAATAGGAAATCAAGAAAATTAAGAAAAGAGAAAAATATAGAAGAAAAAGAAGAAATATACTGAGTTGTGTAATAAAAGAAAGAGGAGGAAAATAAAGGTTTTGACGAAAAAGAGGTAAAAACTAAGGCGGAAGAAGAGGCTTAGAAGGTAGGAAATAGAGAGAGTGAAGCAAGGAGAAGAGTAAATCAAGATATTAAGATGGTGGAAGAGGAAAAATATTTTATGGATTTGCCAGATGAGTGTAGAGGAAAGTCATGAAAGAAGAAAAATATGGTAGGGAAAGAGATGAGGAGTAAGGGAGTTTAAATATTGTGGGTATACGTTGCAAAAAAATTAAGAAAATAGAGTTCAGATAAGGAAAAGTATAAAAAAAGCGACAACGATAATAAAACAAATATACAGAATCAGAAAATAAAGGTTCAAAGAAGACTGAAAAAGAATAATATGGTTATTTCATATGCTAGTGTGGCTTGCGTGAGGTTATGAGGCGGAGATATGGGTCTGGAAGCAAAGAAAAGAGTTTAATAATTTGCAAGGAAGGTATATTAGGCGGACCCTAGGGGAAGACTGGAAGACGTCTAGATATATGGTGAGAAAAGAAGCGATAAGGGAGTAAATTAGGTATCAGAGCAGGAAGGAGGTCATGGCAGATTGTGACGAATCTGAGGGAAGGGAAGGGAGCTAGCGGAAAAGTGTGAGAAAGAGGCAGAAGAAAGGAGCAGGAGGGAGATAAACCTAACAATATAGGAAGAAGAAAAAGGAGAGTTTTTCAGTGCTAGAAATACAGGAGAGGGAAATGGAGTAAGTTATAGAGAATTGAAAAAAAGGACAAGGAATAAAAATTAATGGAAAGAAAGGAATGATATAAGATAATAAAAAGGAAAGGAGTAACAAAGCTTTAGGAAAGCGTAGGAAGATCCAGCAAGATTTATAATGGAAAATGAGGTAAGGGAAGGGATGAATTAAAGAGAATCGGAAAGGAGGGATAGGAAAAGACAATTGAAGGCAAGGAATAAATGGTATAAGATAATAAAAAGGAAAGGAGTAACGAAGTATTTAGGATAAAACTGGCGAGATTTATCAAGATTTAGATTGGGAAATGAGAAAAGGAAAGGGATGAATTAGAGAGAATCAGAGAGGAAGGACAGGGAAAGACAATTAATGGCAAGGAATGAATGGTATAAAATGATAAAGAGGAAAGGAGTAACAAAGTACTTGAAAAAGGGTTGGAGAGATTCATCAAGATTGAGATTGAAAAATGAGGTAAGGGAAGGAATAAATTGGAAAAAATAGGAGGGAAATAAGATAAGAAAAGAGATGTTTTGGTACAAAAAAATAACAGAAAGAGCAGAATATGTGAATAGGAAGAGAAAAAATGGGAGAATATATAGGAAGGATTTAGCAAAGGAGTGTAAGGGAAAAACGCCTATAAGAGAATGTGGTAAAGATTTAAGGGACATAATAAAAAAAAATAAAAATAAAAAGAATGTATGCAATAGTCTCTAAGGAGGTAAGCGTATAATATTTCCGGTATTTCAATTTTCTTAAAACGTTTTCTTTATTTGCTTCAAATATCTTTTCTACGTTTGAAGTATATGTAATCAGTAGCGTCGAACTATAATTATGCATCATTTTCATCAAGTAAAAGAAATGTAAAAGTAGGAAAAAAAATCAGCAAAATGAAAAATAATTGGCTGAAAATTATCCGTTCGTAATCCGGTCTCTAAGTAGGGTCACGCAATACAGTCTTTTACGAACACCCACTCTTCCAAGTATGACCGATTATCTCACACGACATTCCAGGAAACTTCACGACAATTATAGTAATTTTTCTCAGAACTGAACTCTAGGGAAAAAACTTCAAAGGGTGATAAATTTTTAATTGAAAAATATCAATTTTCAATCAAAATAGTTAAAGTTTTGTATAAAAAAGATATTTTTTACCAAAATATTTAAATTTTTTACGAAATATTTCGATTTTAAACTAAATAGTTTGATATTAGGCTAGAAAGATGATTTTTTAACAAATTCGAGTAATTTTTCATTAAGAAGGAAAATTTTTTAACCAAATTGGTAAATTTTAAATTGAAAAAGATATTTTCTTGACCAAAAAATTAATTTTTAAAATTTTTGGGTTAAAGAATTTATTTCAAAAAAATCTGAAATTTTTAACTTCTGCAAATCGAAAAAAAAAACATTTGAAGCCAATAGCTGAATCCTTTACCAGAATGATGAATTCTCACAAAAAATTGATTTTCTATAAACCAAAAAAAATAATGTTTTACCACATAGTTACTTTTCCAAACCCTAAAGAATGGATTCTTAACCCAAAAAAACAGTAAAATTTTTGGCTGAAAACTTTTATTTTAAACCGAAACAAACAAGAATTTTTAAAAAAATACATAAGGATTTTCATTTCCAAATATGATTTTTCAATTAAAAAGATAATTTATTGAATAAATACATTAAATTATACTTAAAATATTTCAATTTCAAGGCAAATTATTAAATTTTCAACAAAAAATATGAATTTTCTTTCAAATAGATGAATTTTTGATCGAACAAGTATACTTTACATCCAAATAGTTATCTTTTCAACTAAAGAATATATTTTTTAACCACAAAATTTTTATAAATAAATTGGTAATAAAATAGTTACATTTTTAATCAAAAAGTTGATTTTTGAACGGAGAAGAATAATTTTATATTTGAAAAAATTAATTTCCAAATAAACACATGAATTTTCAATTCCAAACACAATTTTCCATTGAAAAAATTAAATTTTTACTAAATAGTTGTATTTTTTACAAAATAGATAAATTTTGAGCAAAGCAGTTAAAATTTCAACTAGAAAATATATTTTTTCAAGCGATTATTTTTTATGAATAAATTTCTAAGCAAATAGTTGAATTTTCAACAAAAAAGTTGATTTTTGAACAAAGAAGAGTAATTTTATTTTTAAAAAAATAAGTAAATATACAACAAAACAAATATATTTTCAATTTTTATTATGATTTTATAATAAAAAAGTCAGTTTCCATACTAGAATACCTTAGAAGCAAATTGTTGGATTTTTAACTGAAAAAGATATTTTTCTAGGCTCTTCATTTTTACAAAAGGATTTTAAATTACATAGTTAAATTTTAAACCAAAAAGTTGATTTTTGAACAAAAAAGAGTAACTTTTTATTAAAAAAAAAACAAATTTTTAACATAATACGTATGAATTTTTTATTCCAAATATAATTTTACAATAAAAAAGTTAATTTTTAACCAAATAGTTATATTTTTATATAAAATAGTGTAATTTCAGGCAAGTAGTTAATTTTTACTAAAAATATAAATTATTAACAAAAAGTGCATTTTATACTGAACGGATGGATTCTAAAACGAGAACGATTAATTTTCAACTAAATGGTTGAAATTTCAAGTAAAAAAAAAATAAATTTTGAACCAATAAATTCTTGTGCATAAGTTTTTGCCGAAATAATCAAATTTTTGACCAAAAAGTTGATTTTTAAACATAGAAGAGTAATTTTGTATTTAAAAAAATGAATTTATAACAAAATACATAAATTTTTAAGTCCAAACATGATTTTTTTCATAAAAAGATACATTTTTTACTGAATAGTTGTATTTTTTACCGAAATAAATGTATATTTATCGAAATAGTTTGATTATTAACTCGAAAAGATATTTTAATAATCATTACATTTTTATAAATGAATTTGTAACCAAGAAGTTGATTTTTTAACAGAAAAAAGTAATTTTGAATTAAAAAAATTAGTTTTTAACAAAATACATAAATTTTCATTTTTATACATGATTTTTTGATAAAAGAGTTAATTTTCTACTTAACAGTCTAATTTCCTATAAAAAAAAAATTATTAGTGAATAAGTTTTTTTTTCATCAATTAATTTTTTATAATGAATTTTTGACCAAATAGTTGAATTTTTTACCAAAAAGTTTATTTGAAGAAAAGTGTAATCTTGCATTTGAAGAAAATCAAGTTTTAGCAAAATATACGAATTTTTAATTCTAGGCACGATTTTCCCATGAAAAAATCAATTCTTTACGAAATACTTGTATTTACTACAAAATTGATGAACTTGCAACATAACAGTTGAATTTTCAACTAAAAAAATATTTGTTCATCCATTAAATTTTTATAAATAAATTTTCAAATAAAGAGTCAAATTTGAAGCCAAAAAGTTTATTTTTGAACAAAAAAAGGGATTTTGTATTAAAAAAAAAAATGGATTTCCAATAAAATATATAAATTTATAATTCCAAACATTATTTTTTAATAAAAATTTAATTCCTTGCAAAGTAGTTGTATTTTCTACGAAATAGATGAATTTTCAATCAAAGAAGATACATTTTTAACAAAATAGTTGAATTTCCAACTGAAAAATAATTTTTTTTTAACCAAAAAATTTTCAATTATTAATTTGTTACCAAATAATTAAATTTTTAACCAAAAAGTTAAATTTTGAAAGACAGAGAGTAATTTTGTATTAAAAGAAAAAAATAATTTTTTTATTTTTAATCATGATTTTTTAGTAAAAAGTTAATTGTCTATAATTTTTAAAAAATACACACAAATGGATAAATTTTAAATCTAAAAAGATTGATTTTTAACCAAATAGTTGAATTTTCAATTTTCATGAATAAACTTCAGACAAAATAGTTAAATTTTTAACCAAAAAGTTGATTTCTGAACCAATAAGAGTAATTTTGCAAGAAAAAAAAACAAATTTTCAACAAAATGCATGAATTTTTTAATTCTAAACATTTTTTTTCTATAAAAAGGTTAATTTTTTAACCAAATAGTAGAAGTTTCACTTAAAAAAGTTTAATTTTCAAGCAAATAGTTGAAATTTTAATAAAAAATATAAATTTTTAAGTAAAAATACGAATTTTTACAAAAAGTAAATTTTTTACCAAATGCATGAATTTTAAATCGAGAAAGATCAATTTTTAACCAAATAGCTGGATTTTCAACTAAAAAATATTTTCCAAATACGTGAATTTTTATGAATAATTTTTAGCAAAATAGCTAAATTTTGAATCCAAAAGCCGAATTTTGCACTAATTGGAGTGATTTTGCATTAAAGGAAAACAAATTTTCAACAAAATACATTATCACTCACATAATTGAATTTTTAAACAAAAATATACATTTTCTACAAAATAAATAAATTCTGAATTAAAAGAGAAAAACTTACAACTGAATAGTTGAATTTTCAAGTATAAAAAATATTTTTTCTAACACTGAATTCTTCAAATGAATTTTTTACCAAATAGCTTAATTTTCAACCAAAAAGTTTATTTTTGAATGAGGAAGAGTAATTTTGTATAACCAAAGGAGAAAAATGTCCGCAAATTACATGAATTGTTGAATTTTTAATTTTTAAATTTCTAACTAAAAAATGAATTTTTTAACCAAGAAACTCTTATGAATTAATTTTTAACCAGACAGGTAAATTTTTAACCGAAAAGTTAATTTTTTGTACAAGGAAGAGTAATTTTGTATTAACAAGAAATTGAATTTTTATTCCAAACTTGATTTTACAATCAAAAAGATTTTTTCTTACAAAATATTTAAATTTTAATTAAAAAAGTTTATTTTTTGAGGATATTGTTAAGTTTTCAATAAAAACTGAAAAATATATGTATTTTTTTAACCAATAAATATTTATGAATGAATTTCAAATCATATAGATAAATTTTCAACTAAATATTTTAATTTTTTATCAAAAAGATAATTTTTGAACCACGAGGAATAATTTTCTAACAAAAAAGACAAATTTTTAACACAATACATGAATCTTCAAGTTGGAATACGATTTTTCAACAAAAAAAATTTTTTTCAGAAAATACTTGAATTGTCTAACAAATAGATAAAATTTTGAAAAAAAATAGTAATGAGCCCGAATAGTTTAATTTTAATTTTTAATTTTTAATTTTTACTAAATCGTTTAATTTTGTACTGTATAGATCAATTTTAAATTGAGAAAAAAAATTTTTCAGCAAAATAATAAACCTTTTATCTGAAAGAAATATCTCTCAAACCAAAAATAAAATCGTACAAGAAAAAAAAAAAAAATTTTTCGCCAAAACGGTCAATCTTGAAAAAATAAATTTTTAACGAAGAACTTCCTTTTTTAACTAAGCATTCGAATTCTTAACCAAAAAAAAAATTGTTATACAAGTAGTGCATTCTTTAAAAAAGTTAAATTTTTAACGAGACTAAAGATTTTTAAGCAAAGTAGAGTATTTTTCTATCAAAAAGGATAAATTTTAAAAATTAGTTAAATTTTTCAACAAAAAATATATTTTTAGAAAAAAACAGAGCGAGAAAATATTAGTTTAAAGGATTTATTTTCAACGAAAAATCGGAGTTTTTCAACTTGTGGAAATTAACAAAAAAAATGAATTTTCTAACCCAAGGGCTTAATCATCTAGAAAATTGATAAATGTTCACGAAAAAAAAGATTAATTTTTTAGCAACAAAAAAAGACTTTTCTGCCAAATAGTTACTTTTTTGGCCTGTGAAAAATAAATTTTCATCCAAAAATAGATTAGTTAAATTTTTGGCTAAAAAAATTAATTTTTAACAAAAAAAAACAGAATTTAAAAAAAAATACATATGAATTCCTAATTTCAAATATGATTCTTCAATAAAAAAATTAATTTTTCACGAAATAATCGTACTTTCTCTCAAAATAGTTTATTTTCAGACAAATTATTAAATTTTCAAGCGGAAATATAACTTTTATACTAAATAGATGAATTTTCAATCGGAAAAGAATACTTTACAACCAAATAGTTAAATTTACACTTGAAAATAATTTTTTCAACCAATACATTTGTGTAAATGAATTTTTAATCGACTAGTATAATTTTTAACCAATTTTTAACGAAATACATGAATTTTTAATTCTAAACATGATTTTTCAATAAAAATGTTAATTTTTAACATGAAATTATATTTTTTACTACATAGATGGATTCTTAACAAAATATTTCTATTTGCAGCTAAAAGAAAAAGACCTTTTTAACCATTAAATATTTATAAATAAATTTTCAACCAAATAGTTAAGCTTTTAACCAGAAATGTTTGTTTTTGAACAGAAAAAAGTAATTTCGTATCAAAAAAAATTCAACAAAATACATAAATTTTTAATTCCAAAAATGATTTTTCAATTGAATATTTAATTTTCTGCCAAACATTCGATTATCGGAGAAAGAGAGTGATTTTGTATTTTTTTAAATAAAATTCGTACAAAACACAAATATTTTTAAGTGCAAACATAATTTATTATGAAAAAATTTCATTTTCTACCAAATAGTTGTATTTTCTACTAAGAAAGACATTTTTTCAACCACTAAATTTTTGTAAATGAATTTTCAATCAAATAAATAAATTTTCAACTAAAAAGTTGATGTTTAACCAATAACGAGTTATTTTGCGTAAAAAAAGTCTAATAAAATTAATAAATTTCTAATTTCAAATATGATTTTTCGAAAAGTTTGATTTTCAACCAAAAATTTGATTTTTGAGCGAAAAAAAGTAATTTTGAATTAAAAAAAAAAAGGATTCTGAATATAATACATGAATTATTGATTCTTGCAAATAATTATATTTTCTACAAAATGGATGAATTTTCAATCAACAAAAATTAATTTTTGATTAAATATTTCAAAATTCAACCACAAAAATTTATTTTTTCAAAAAACTAAATTAAAAATTTAAAATTAAAAAAAAAATTTTTAATTAAAAAATAAAAATTAAATTTAAAATTAAAAATTAAAAAAAAAATTTTAAAGAAAAATTAATTTCAAACCAAACAGTTAAATTTTTAACTCGAAAAATACTCTTTCAGGTAATGAATTTTTGTGAATGGAATTTTAACACAATAGTTAAATTTTCAACGAAAAATTTAATTTTTGAATGAAGTGGAGTAATTTTGGTTTATTCAATAACAAAGTTTTAACAATAAAAATGAATGATTTATTTCAAACCTGGCTTTTATATGAAAATGTTAATTTTATACGAAATGTTTGTATTTTGATTAAAAATAGTTTAATCTTGAAAACAGTTAAATTTTTAACCAAAAATATAAATTTTTAACATAAACTTAATTTTCTAAAAATCAATCAATTTTAAATGTAAAAAAAGAATGATTTTTCAATAAAAGAAATATTTTTAGAACCAATGAATTTTCATTAATGAGTTTTTAACAAAATAGTTAAATTTTTTATCCAGAGGTTCATTTTTAAGCAAGGAAGAGTAATTTTTTATTTAAAAAAACGAATTTCCTACAAAATACATGAATTATTAATTCCGAATGTGATTTTTTAAATAAAAAAGTTTATTTTTTAACGAAAATTTGTATTTTGTACGAAATGAACAAATTTTTATTCCAAAAAAAATAATTTTTAACGAGATGGTGGAACTTTTAAATATAATAAATATTTTTTATACCTGTGAATTTTAATGAATGAATTTTCACCTAAAAAGGTTATTTTTCAACCAAAAAGATTATTTTTTCACAAAGAAAAGTAATTTTTCATTAAAAAAAAACAATTTTTGAACAATATATCTAAATTTTTAATTTCAAACGTAATTTTTCAATAGAAAAGTAAGCAGCTTAATTTTTAACCAGGAAGATGATTTTTCAAGCAAGAGGTGTAATTTTTAACCAAAAAAGATGACTTTAAAAAAAAAAGAAAAATCAATTTTCAATTTCAAATATGATTTTCAAATAAAAAATTTCATTTTCTTTTGAATAGTTATATTTTTCTTTTGAATAGTTTAACATTTAGAGAAGTAGTTAAACTTCTAACAGAAAATATAAATCAAAAAGATTAATTTTTAACCAAATAGTTAAATTTTCAACTAAAAAAATACATTTTTTACACAATAGATTTTCGTGAATGAAATTTTAACTAAATAGTTAAATTTTCAACCAGAAATTTGATATCTTAACCAAAAGGAGTAATTTTGCATAAAAGAAAAACTAATTTTGAACAAAATACGTGCATTTTTAATTCCAAATATTGTTTTTTTAACACAAAACTTAATTTATTCACTAAATAGTTAAATTGTCATTAAAAATATTAAATTTTTAACAAGTAGTTGAATTTTTAACCAAATATATGAATTTTTAACAAAAAGGCAGTTTTCTATTGAATAGACATTATAGCTAAAGTTTCAACAAAAATTTTAATTGTTAACAACAAAAAATGATTTATGAACCAAAAAATGTAATTTTCTTCCAAAAAGACTCATTTTCGACAAAAAAATTTCCATAAAAATAGTTGATTTCAAATGAACAAAAATTTTTTAAAATAAAATAATGAGTCATAAAAAAATAGATTGTTAACAATGTAGTTTCACTTTCCACTAAGTAGTTAAATTTTTCACAAAAAAAGGAGTTTTAGTCGTTATTAACAAATAAGAACCAAATAGTTCAATTTTTGACTAAACAATATATTTTTGAAACAAAAAAGGTAATTTTCACCAAATACATTAATCTTCTAGGAAATAGATAGTTTTGTGTTCAAAAAAAATGAATTTTGAACCAAATAGCTGAATTCTCAATTTAAAAATATTTTTAAAAAATCAAAAATAGTATCGTAAAATTTTCAGTATGAGGCATTATTAAAAAAGTGAATTTCTTAACAAGATACGTAAATTTTCAATTAAAGATATGATTTTTCAATACAAAAGTTAATTTTACATAAAATATTTTAATCTTCATCAGAAATTTTTGATTTTTTAGCAAATCGCTAAATTTTCTATCAAATATGTCAATTTTCAATCAAGAAAAATAAATTTGTAATGATATAAGTAACTTTTTATGGAAAAAAATAGTTTTCATACCAAAAATTAAATCGTAAGAATAGTAACAAAATAAATTTTTTACCAAAAAGGTGAATTCAAAAAATAACAAGTTTATAACTATCTATGTAGTTAATTTTCCCTCAAAATAGTTGAATTTTCAACCGCAAAGATTTTTATTAAAATTGTAGAATTTTTAAGTCAGAAAGACAAATTATGTAGAAGACAGTTGAATTGTTAATCAAAAAATATAATTTTTTAATGAAAAAGTTAATTTTTAACAAAATAAATAAATTTTTGTAAAACTAGTTCACTTTTTAAGAAACAGTTAAATTTTGAATAAAAAATGTACACTGTTAGTAGTAGAGCTATACGGATTCTACGCTGCTTACTGGCTGATGGCAATTATCTGATTTAGGTAACTTAGCATGGAACGGAACCTGCTCGGTCGGTAAGTGTTGTAAAAATCCGTATAGCTCTACTACTATTGTCAATAAAAAATACGATTTTTGACCAAATTTTTAAATTTTTACTAGAATAGTTTAATTTTCACCCCAAAAAGAGGAATTTTTCAAAAAAATAAAATAAGATAGTGAAAATTTCAAACAAAAAAGATTTTAATTCAAAGTCAAACACAGTTAAGTTCGTCCTGAAAAAAAACAAATTTTCAACGACAATTTCAAAACCTCAACCAGAAGAAATGAAACAGTACACACTCTTAAGATACAAAAAAATTGTTTTTATACAGTGTCACATATTAAATTTATTTCTTATAATATTTATATAATTAATACATATAAGATGAATATATTTCGCTTCAAAAATAATTTGAAGTGGGACTCTAACCTGAGTGAAAATTGTAAATAAAAGTACTTATTATGAACCTCAAGTTTTAGTTCACAATT
>JAUELO010015805.1:0-11267 GCA_032357855.1 Amphibolips quercusostensackenii
TAAACTCGGCGTATCGCGCAAACCGTCAACTAGCTAGTGATTTCTAGCGACAAAAAACTTGTACAGAATGAAGCCGCCTTTATGATTGCGTCATTTTGCCTTCCGACCGTTCCGTTTATTCATTGTTGTATGTCAACTTGTAACATATCCAACCATTTTTCAAAATTGTCTTTATTGTCCATTGATATAATTAAAGTCTAGATTCACCGTTGAATTTTTTATTCAACGTCTAAATATGGCTCAAGCATAATTGCAAAATATTTAATTATAATTTTCATAGATGTTTTTGGAGTCGAATTTCATCACAAAATATTATTTAAAAAATTTTTCGTTCAATTACCAGTTTTTCTGGTCCAGCAGCCACCTTGACTGTATCATAAAGTTCTAATTTCTTAAATGCGTAAAATAAATCAAATCATACAAAAATTGTAATATCATGTATATCCAAGAATCAATGATGAACACTTACAATTATCGATATTACATTTGTGAATTAAGTTGTATATTCAACTTTAAATCCTATAGTTTATCGCATTGGTTAAAACAGTGAAATATATGCAAGTCGGAATGTACTATCTCTGGTAAAACCGACTAACAACAAAGAACAAGCGGAACAGTCGGAACGTGAAATGACGCAATCATTAAGGGAATTTATTTGCATTGTGAAACGGTATGCAAGTTTCTGGCCGCACAATTAAATATTTTTGTACGATTATTTGCATGCGTCTTCTAAATATTCTTCTGTTTTGTTGTGAGAGGAGGGTTTTTTGATAAAATGTATATATTTTGTTTAATAATCAAAAACGTCAGATCTATTGTTCTATAATGTAGTGAAGCGCAGTGACAGCTGTGTCTGCATTTTCGCTGGGTGCCAGTCTACTCTCGTCAAAAGTCGAGGAAGGCTATATTGCCCGGAGCGAGTCGGAATCGAATGACCCTTCTATTGCTATGAGATTACGGCCGGTTTGAAAAACTGATATAACGAAATCATGGATTAATTAAATTGTGATTAGCAGAATTAGTTTATTCATATAATTATCAAAAAGTGAAAAAAAAATTCACAAGAATCGGCTAATATTTGCAGTAATAATGAAACTTCTAAAGTGCATACATAAATATAAACAGATACATCGCACAGTGGGAGGAAATGCACTTTTTCCGTTCAAAGAATTCTACATCATTCAATTTTGCCCTGATTTGTAATTATTTTAAGTGCAGTGCGTTAAATTTAAAAGAGCTCCCTGGTCACAAATTTTCAAATTTTAATTTGTTTATTCATTATTTTCACTCAGAGTATAAGAAATGCAAGATTTTAAGCAAAATAATTATTTATTCTTCAATCACGGTTTCCATGTAATGAAAATCATCATCTAATAAGGCAAGGATACTCTCAGAATACAAATGATTTGATTATTGTATTTTTCGATTATTATAAACAAATTAAATTAACAAACAGCCAAATATTGTAGTTTTTGTTAGAAAAGGAGCATTTTCTTAGCTTAAAATACTTAAAATTATTATGAGAGTGATTGTTAACCACAAATTCTATAAAAAATTATGAATGATGAAAATTTATGCAAAAGAATGTTTTTGCACTACAACCACTTGAAACTTTTATGAAAGATTTGTAGTCACTATTTTTATATAAATTCAACAATAAACAATTTTCATTATATAATGCTATTAATTAATTTCAAATGACACAACATTGTCATGTATTTACAAAATATTGCAACTTTTTCAAACAAATGTTCTTATCTGAAAATACAATTGGTCATTTTGACTGACTGCCCAAAAGACTGTCCACCTGCTATTAAAATGAATTCTCCAGATTAGCGAAGGCAGATTTTTCGGAAAGTTAATTAACAAAACTTTGCATACATTCATTTCGATTGCTTATAAAATGAAAAAATAAAATTACATACTTATCATTTTTAAGAATATGTACTGTAACTCAAATGCACAGAATATTTACCACTCACATTTTGATCCCCATATTTTCATTCAGTTACATATATACAACAACACAAGATGAAAATAATAATTTCTATCGACAAGCAGATAAACATATTGCGAAAGGTGTTTAATAATTCGTTTACTGAAGTATGGACACTATGCTTACTACAAAACTGTTCATTTCTTTATTAAGTGTTAGTATTCGAATTACTAACATAAGTCTTCCTAATTAGTAGTTTCCAATCCATGACCGGTTAGAAAAACAGACAGTATGAGATCGTGGATTAATTCAATTTTCATTAAACAATTAATCAATGTGCATAATTACAAGAAAGTGAAAAAAGAGTTTTGAATATCTATTAATATTTGCATATGCATTTCATTGATGACTCTTAATTAAGATGTATAGGAACTAGGTGTCAACTTTTCGGCACATTCCTTTCGGCACACCATTTTTTTTATTGTATTGCGCTAAATGAAAAGAGTACCTTGCTCAGAGATTTTTGCATTTTGATTTGCTTATTTATTATACGTTTACTCACAGTATGAGAAAATCCCGATTTTACACAAAACATTTATTTAATCTTTAATAACGGCTTACATTTGATTTACAACTAAATTAATAATTACATGTTTCAATTATTGTGAAGAAATATAATTAACAAATAGCCAAATATTGTGATTTTTGTTCAACAACGAAATTTTCCTGACTTAAAATGTTTTAAGCTGTTGTGAGAGTAATTTTTAGGCACAATGTCTGGAAAAAATTTACAATTGTCATTGTTATGAAAAATTTGTGCGCAACAATGTTGAATTCGTGGGTTTTTTAATTTTGGATTTCCTTTTATCATCTTAATTAATGCAGATATTTATAAAAAGAATAAATGTTCAATAAGATTTTTCAAAACAACAATGAAAATTATTTATTTTTTATAAAATTTGTGATTAACAACCACTATCCCAATAATTTTAAGTATTTTAAGCTAAGAAAATGTTTCTTTTCAACAAAAACTGCAATAATGAGCTATTTTCTAATTTAATTCAGTCAAAGTCATTAAAACATACAATAATCAAATTATTTGTATTCTGGGAGTACCTTTGCCTTAATAGAAGATGATTTTCATTACATGGAAACCGTTATTGAAGAGTGAATAATTATTTTGTTTGAAATCTCGTATTTATTATACTCTGAGTAAACATAGTGAATAAACAAATAAAAATGAAAATATTTGTGACCAAGGAGGTCTTTTAAATTTAACGCACTACACTTTAAAAATAAAATTGCAAATCAATGAAAAATTGAAGGCTGTAGACTTCCTTGAACGAAAAAAGTGCATTTCCTCCTACTGTGCGGTGTATCTGGTTATATTTTCGTAAGCACTGTAGAAGTTTCATTATTACTGCAAATATTACCCGATTTTCATGAATCTTTTTTCACATTCTTATAATTATGTGAATAAACTAATTCTGCTAATCAAAATTAAATTAATCCATGTTTTCGTAATGTCAGTTTTCCTAACCAGCCGTAATCTCATAACAATAGAAGGGTCATTCGACCCCAGCAATTCGACTCGCTTCGGGGAATATAGCCTTCCTTGACTTTTGACGAGGGTGGACTGGCACCCAGCGAAAATGCCGACACAGCTTTCACTGAGCGTCACTGCATTATAGAACAATAGATCTCACGTTTTTGATAATTAAACAAAATATAAACATGTTATCAAAAAACCGGCCTCTCACAGCCAAAAACTTAAATACCGTTTTACAATGCAAATTAATCTCCTTAAGGGATCGATCTCTTGTGAGTCACAATCTGTCGGTTCTGATGCCTCTTTCGGAAAACAAACTTTACTGGATGGCGCCACATACAATATTTTTTAGAATCGTTATAAATAGTAACAATTTTTAAATTTTCCTGATTTTGTGGTTGACTGATGCATGATGATTTCTTGTTGACAAATGCATTTTTTTTTATAAATCATCATTAAGCAATATTTGACATATACCTCATTTCTTGAAAAATTTAAATTTGTTTACATAATTTTAATTTTTTGAAATGCCTTATTTTTTCAGGTACATAAGTCGAAAAATTAATATTCTAATAATTAAACAATTATTAAAATAACACATGTTTAATGATACATATTTAATGTTTTAAAAAATTAATGATTTGTTTTCTGAGAATAATATTAAAGATTTAAACAATATTAATGTTAATTCTGTTTAAATAATTTTTTCAATTGGAAATTTGTTTTTTCCCCTAAAAATTATTACTATTGGTCTAGTGAAATATTTATTGGTATTAGTTCATTAATTTTTAGTTATTTAAAGAAATGGAATTTGTCTGAATAATTTTTGTTAAATATATTCTTTTTTTCAATAAAAATTACTACTATTTCTTTAGTAGGATGTCTATTAACATTGGTGAAATAATTTGTAATTGTTTAAACAAATTCCATTTGTTGAATTTTTTTTTTCGAAAATTTGTTTTTTTTTATTAAGAAATATTACTAATGTTCTAGTGAAATATTTATTAATATTGGTTAATTAATTTTTAATTACGTAAACAAATTACATTTGTTTAAAAAAGTTTTTTCAAAATGAAAATTCAAAAAAAAATTTCTAAAATAATTGATATAAAACCTTGATTATTAGTTAAAAATAAATAATAATTCATTGTTCCAACAGTTGGGTAATATTTGAGATAAATTTATGTCACTTAGTAATAATAAACTGCTGGTTCGGCGAATTTTGAAAAAAAAAACATTTTTTAGGCAAATTAAATTTGTTTACATGATTAAAAATTAATTAACTAATGTTGTTAAGTATTCCATTAGACGAACAGTAATAATTTTCCAATTTTTTTTTTAATTCTAATAAATTTCATTTCTTTAAATTATTAAAATTCAATAAAACAATGTTGATAAATGTTCCACTAAAGAAATATTAATAATTATTGATCACAAAATTAATTTAAAAAAATTCCATTTGCTTAAATAATTAAAAATCAATGAACCAATGTTAATAAATATTCCATTACACCAATAGTAATAATTTTTAGCAGAAAAAACATATTTTGAATCAAATTATTGAAACAAATTCCATTTGTTTAAATAGTTAAAAATTAATTAACAAATGTTGATAAATATTCCACTAGACTAACATAAATAATTTAATGTAAAAATAAGACAAGAATACAGTGATCAAAAGGTCGATTTCATGAAGGTATTCCTTAAAATTCCACGGCTGTTCACGATGGGGGGGAAAGGGGGTCAGAAAGTGTCAAAAAATTGTCCACGTGGTATATGGATGGCCCCTTAGTTAGTTGCTTCAATATTTTCCTATGATAATATGCCTTGACACTTTAAAATTCCACGGCTGTTCACGATGGGGGGAAAGGGGGTCAGAAAGTGTCGAAAAATTGTCCACGTGGTATATGGATGGCCCCTTAGTTAGTTCCTTCAATATTTTCCTATGATAATGCCTTGACAATTAACGCTTATAATCGACACCCATTAGTATGGGTCAATATTTACTTAATTTTATTTGAATTTCTGAAAATTATTCATTTCAGAATATTCTATATTTATATCAATACAAAAAAATGTATATTCAATTGTAATTCTAATTAAATATTAATTGTTCTTTACATTTATTTCATGATATTTAGTTATATTTTAAACAGGCGTGGAACATAATTTGTCATGGGTGAGAAATAGCTCAAGTCATAAAAAGTACACAGCTTTTATCCAGATTAGTACAGAAATATATTGTATGTAATGAGAGAAAAATTTCAAGAGATCAAAATCTAAAAGAGTGATCTGAAACTAGGAGCTGAGAGTCCACTCTTTTCGGGATCGTTAGAAAGTATCTTCGGTTGAGTTTTCATCAGGAGTGAAACCTTCCGACAGTCTGTAGGTTTCGACCGTCAAAGGATTGAATATCTGAAACTTTTGTTTGATCAGTACATGAACTAAATGATTGATCCACAGTACATGCTCTCCTCAAGATTCAAACGCTAACTAGTTGTTGCTACATCTCATCCGTTGGCGAGTGCTTGAAAAGCAGGCACCGTCCACTCTCGATGGGAACACTTTCTCCTTGCAGTACATCTTTTCTGACTTAAGGGGAGTCAAGCCTACGGTTTCGTTTCGGGTCGGTTCAGAGCTTAAAACCCCAAGTAATTCAAACCTTCCGCTCTTAGTCCCTGCATAAGACCATTTAAACTTATTATTTTCAAAAATTATACTGTTTTATAATTTAGGTACCCCGTAAGAAGGTGCGAATTAAATTCAGTGAATATGTGTACAAATATCGTAGAATTTCAGCAATTTTTGATGCGTAATCAATCGCATCTCTGAAATATGCGTTATAATACCATTTATCGCGAAAGCATTGTGTATCATTTCAATTGTATTAAAGTGATCAAAATTTCAGTGAAAAAGTGTGACGGCGAAAGTTGAAGACAATTGAATGCTATCTGCCGAGTACTAGTTTCGAGCAGATGAATAGTATTTAATTCCATACACTAAATTTGTAAATTGAAGTCAGTCTAATTACTTTTTTAGAGTTATTATGTGGATAAAAACAATGATATTGAATCGTTTTAAATTTTGATGTCAATGTAATACGTTCTAATGAGTGAAACATTCGAGGTTACAATTCGAACTATACATTTCATTTTAAAATGTTGTCTTTTGTCGATTTTTTTAAGGCTACATTTTGGAATTATGCTCTGACATATATGTCAGCGTAACCTTAAAAAATTTTTTCGCATTTTTTTCAAACCTTACCTCCGTTTACAGGAAACGCGATATTGAGTTAAAAATTTTGAAAATTAAATAAGAAGCACTATGAAACGTTTGTCTGGTCTTAAATTTTTACAATTATGAAAAAAACGTTTTTTTTGTAAAAAATTATTTTTTACTTTTTCACAATTATAAAAATTTAGGATCAGGCACAAGTTTCTTAGTGATTCTTATTTAATTTCCAAAATTTTCAACTTGATATAGCGTTTCCTGTAAACGTAATTTGAATTTGAAAAAAATTACACCAAAATTTTGAGGCTACGCTCGCATGGCCTTGAATAATTGTTCAAATAATTTTTCTTTAATAATTTAGTAAGGAAATATGTACTGAGTAGACAAATAATCAATTTGATTATTAAAAATTATTTTCAAATAAAAAAAATTAAAATGTTATTTTTATGTAATTGCAAAGTGAGTAGATAAACTTTTTCATAGGAAAGAATTATTATGATACACATAATGATTTTGTTAAAAACTTTCTGTCAATAACTGTAGTAAAAATTTCTCTTTTATTATCAATGAGGAATTATGAATATTATTAATGTGATAAATAAAGATTATTTTCTAGATAAAAAAAATGATACTATCATATGATATCATTTTTATAGGTTGAAAAAATGTTAACAAACCAATTCCATTTTATGAAGTGAGCTTTATACTTTGCAAACAAAACAATTCTAATCAATTTCGTTTGGTTTACTCCCTTCTTTGACTACACTTTTATCGCATTTGAATTGTTTCGTTGGCGCTGCGCTCATTCCAATCGCTCTGGTGTCACTTTTCTACGTTCTTAAGCATTAAAATGACATTTTCAAAAACACGATAGGTAACCAGTAGAAGCGTTTCTATTGTATTCAATTCGAACCTTCTTACTGGGTACATAGTTTTAGTTATAAACAACTCTTCTTATCTTAACCTCAAAGTTGCTTCCAAAGCAAAATGTAGTGTATTTAGAATAATAAAATTTTTGTATAAAAGCTAATATTATTAATTAAATAAAGGATTGACAAATTTACGTTGCATAATCAAACAATTTAAAAATATTTATTACTAACCTGCTGATTTTTGTGGAAAAATTACACGCTTCTTGTAAACTGACAGTTGTTATCAAAAGAATATAACCACTACTGAATGTGTAATTTTCCCACACCAATCATAGCACATAAAAATACCAGTGATTGTTATCAAATTCCACACTAAAGTGTAGCGGAACCAACAATGGAATTTCACAACGTACACGTGAGATTCCGACGATTAGTGTAATTTCATACGCGGTGTGTTATTAATTTTACAACAGGGCTGTTACATTCCATCAATCTTGTAATGCCGCTGTTAAACCCTTGATGGCGCTTTGCGTCCATGTTTCAGATTGAGATCGATATTCTATCAGAATTAATCTATAACCTCCGAGTTTCATGCATTGCCGGCATTCGGATGTTTCTTAGAGTTAAAATCGTGGGTTTTCCTTGATTGAAGGCATCAGAAAGGTGAGTGTAATGTATTTTACTTGAATAAATTCGTCCGCATGCTTGGCGCATGGACGTGCTTATTTCGCCCGCCAATCATAACCTTATTTCGTCAACGAGTATACGTTTTTCCTTCTTGCAAATATAAATAATTGTTGTGCAATTCATGCGTGCGAAATAAGGTTATAATTAGATTAAATTATTTTTTATTACTAATGCATTATTTTCATTGTGTGGAAAAATTGTGTGTCAACAGTATATCTTATTATTCTGCCAATGCGATTTAACTTGAACATTTATTTACATTAGGCGATTCAAAATACCCGGGCTTGTTATTGTGCATGCGCAAACTTTTGCATGACGTTTTACAGCAAATTAATTATTATTAAATCTATAAACAAAATAATTAAAAAACAAAATTATCACCACTGACCAACTTCATGCTGCGAACAGAATTTACTACCTGCGAATAGAAACAACTTCATGCTGCGAACTCTTGTCGATTATTATACAGGGTGTCCCAGACTCAAGTGCCCGGACTTATATAGCTGCATGAAAATAAAAAAATAGATTAAAGATTCCTTTTTCAAAAATTAGTTAAAGTTTTAGTTTTTGAGTTGTAAAATATTCAGGCTGGACCAATTAGGATCAAAGTATAAGCAGACGTGGATACGTGAGCGGGAGTTTAACGCAGTGTTATTGAAAGGAGCGCCGGGGTGGGGTTAGCGACCCCACCAAACTGATTTTTGGAAAAGAATGTTAGATTTATTTATTTTTTTAAATTTTAATACAGTAATCATATAAGTTCGGACACTTAAGTCTAGTACACTAGCATACATGTAATAACTAGCAATATTATACGCGCGCTACAACGCACAGGAAACACTGCATTGCTAATTAATAATATACAAATATAGGAAGGTTACTATGTTTCAAATTTTTAATTGCACAGTTTATTTACTTTAAAAAATTAATAATTTGAGAGGCATGGTTTTATTTTTCAAGAAAAACCTTTTTTATTTTTTCACAGATTAACGTGGAAAGGGTCTTGCAAAACTAAAAAAGCTACCTCAGAAACATTAATTTTTTAATGATTTTTCATTTATTTGTATTGCTTGGAATGCTTTTAATTTCAATTAAATTCTTATAAATTTTGTTAACTTTCTTGAAATCAACTGAATTCTTTCAAATTCCCAGATATATTTGAAATTATATAAATTATCTGAATTCCTTAAATTCGTGGAATTTCTTAAAATTTTACAAATCCCTGAATTCCGAAACCTTTTACGGGTTTGAGGACTTCCCCGCTATTCACAGTATTTTACAAATAACTGATACTACCTTAATATTACTTACGCCCTAAATAATAAATACTTTTATACTTATACTACCCCTTACGCTATTGCTTTGTCTTCAAAATCACTTTGAGATTCGCTAACGATTAAGGTTCTTGGGCTTCCGTTTCCAGACTACGGTTTTGGCCCTTCCCTGCTCCACGCATGCTTTCTCTCCTCTCTTTCAGCCTCATCATCCATCTTGCCCCTTGTCCACTTCCATCCAAGATTCATCTTATGCTGTCATACACACTCTCACTACAGGTTTCCTTCCCAGTACATCTCTCTGAAACATTCCTCAGGATTCCAGCTCATAATAACAGACTCTTCATCCTTTTTGTCTTTATCCATCCAGTACCTATACTCTCTCATTCCTTCCCTTATCCTAAATTGTATAACTTTGTCCTACTTGCTCTCTTTTTTCACCTTTTTT
Source organism: Amphibolips quercusostensackenii (assembly GCA_032357855.1). NCBI lineage: Eukaryota > Metazoa > Arthropoda > Insecta > Hymenoptera > Cynipidae > Amphibolips > Amphibolips quercusostensackenii. The sequence goes on from JAUELO010015805.1 coordinate 9,998, forward strand.
AAACATTCTAATTCTTCTTCAGCCGCCTTTATCCTTTACCATCTGTTATACCTTTATTCCACTATTTTGTCCATCTCTCCTCCCCCTTCTAAACTATCAGTCAATTTTCTAATTCTTTTCATATTGTAACATCCTCCCTTATATCACATTTTCTTCTCTGTTGTCTCTCTTCTCCATATCTTGATCTTTCCGTGTTACCCCTTCTTTCTTTGTTTATTATTTCTCTTAGAGAAGCTTGTGATAACCTGCTTTAGTCCGCCTTTTCTTAGATCCTTCTCAAAGTTCAACGGCCTCTTTATTCGTCTAATGTTTATTTAACCTCTACCTAATTCCCGTCTCAACATAAATGCTCGGCAGCTCAATGTCACGCCCATTTTCCATCTCTGAAATCTCCCCTGCAAACTTTCCACTCTCTTGTGCTCCTTCCATCCTTATATCTCTACTCCGTAACTTAGTGCTGACCATACTGAAGCATTAAACACCCACACTTTTATCTTCCATTCGTCCTTGAACCTTCTTTTCCCTATACCCCATACCTGCCCCTCTACTTTGCTCGGACATTCTATCCTTCTACTCACCTGTAGGTCAAATCCTACTTTCTTTCAAAACCATAAACTTTTCTCTTCCTAAAACACATTATCTTCGTTTCATTTTTATTTACTGTCAAGTCTTTCATTCTCTAATTTTCTTTAAACGCTTTCATCATCAAACTCATCCCTCTCTTGTCATTTGCTAGTAAGACTGCTTCGTCTTACTTACGTTTTTTCTCCAGTTTCTTTTCTAAATCCGCCAACAAGAGACTAAACAGTAGTGGCTCAGCAGGCACACTTGCCTGAGTCCCCTTTCACTGCGGATGGTCTCCTATTTTTGTATCCCTATCCTCGCCCTTACTATAGTCTCCTTAAAAATCTCCTTTATCCTAATGACTAAACCTTCATCAACCCCTTATTCTATCATAACCTCCCATAACACTTTTCTGTTTATCCAGTCGAACGCTGCTTTAAAATCAACAAATAAAGCTACTAATTTCCCTTTCTTTCTTCCTAAGTTCCTACTTACTAGCTAATTTTGATTAGAATTAGAATTTATTTATTGACTCCCTAGGGCTAAACAGCCCTCTAAGGAACAGATTATACAAATGTTTTTAAAAAAAAGTGTGACAACTCTGGTCAAACGACGATTATAACGTTGGTAAAAAAATACTAATTACAGATGGCTAAAGATAAAATAATATATCATATGATGAATAAAAGTAATATATGCTAATATA